>SJYA01005728.1:0-21014 GCA_006410615.1 Neotragus moschatus | reverse complement strand
GGAGCCTGGTGGGCTGCCGTCTATGGGGTCGCACAGAGTCGGACACAACTGAAGCAACTTCGCAGCAGCAACATGAATGTGTTTTGTTAAATTTATTCCTCCATATTTTGTAATTTTTACATTAATTTAAGTAAAAGAAAGAATTTTATTTTCCAATATTTTGAAGCTAATATATAAGAATATAAGTACTTATATTTATATATTAAATCTTGTTTATTTCCTTCTGTTTGCATTTTATATGCTGAAGTATATTGAATAATTTTCAGTGTTAAACCAACCTTGCATTCTTGAACCCAATTTATTCATAATGTATTGCTCTCTTCATATATTACAGTATTTGCTTTCTTAGTTTGTTAAGAATTTTTGTGACTATCTTATGAGAAAATCTATAGTTGTCTCTCTCTGAAACATTTTTTCCCAGATTTTAGTATTATGTTATATTAGCCTCCTAAAACTTGTTGAGCAGTGATTGTTCCTTCTCTGTTTTCTAAAAATATTCACATAAGTTTGGCATTATTTTTCATTCTGTGTTTGATAAAACTCAGCAGTAAAACTGTCTATGCCTGGGGTTTTCTTTTTAGGAAAAGCTTTCATAACAAATTCATTTTTATTTATACAGAGATATTCAGATTTTCTATTCACTCACAGACAATCATGATAACTTGTATTATTAACATCTGCTTCATCCAACTTGTCCATTTTTTTTTTTTGAGATAACAAATCATCCTGAAAATATGTAGAAATGGAATATATTTTTATTTGTAGGCTTCCACTCTGTGTAATCATTCTTATAATCTTTAAGACTGTATGCCATCCTTTAAATGGTAAAGGTATTGACAAAGTGCAAATTTTGTGCTGACTAGTTATTTAAGTGATTTAATACAATGATCAATCTTTTAAACACAGATACACAAGCTATTACTTTTCCTTGTTATTTTGTTAGACTCTGTAATACAGTACTTTCTAGACCACCAGATATTTCAAATTAATAATGTTCAATAAATTGGAAATCAGTTTGCTCCTCATTGTAGAAGGAAGCCAGTTGTCATAGGTATTATTTATTAATCTTTCTGGATTAAATTCATTAAGAAATGTGTTCTGTTGGAAAATTTGATAGCATTTACTTTTAATGACCATTAGTAGTAGTTAGTACTTTGTCGCTCAGTTGTGTCCGACTCTTTGCGACCCCATGGACTGTAGCCCACCAGGCTCCTCCCTCCATGGGATTCTCCAGGCAAGAGTACTGGAGTGGGTTGCCATTTCCGTCTCCAGGGGATCTTCCCAACCCAGGGATCGAACCCAGGTCTCTTAATGACCATTAGCTAATAATAAATTACACTATAATGCTTCTGGAAGTGCATGTGATATCCATATGAATATCAAATTAACTCATAATTATCTATACTATAATAATGAATATCAAGTCAATTTATAAAGACACACTTAAAGCACTTCTGAAATTTAATGTTATCATTTGTTTTAAGAATGAGACATGACTATAGCTCTTTGGAGCAATTGTGAGCATTCAGTGAAGTGCACTTTGGCTACAGTTTTGTTTTCTGGTATTTCAGGCACAATGATTTTGAAAACTGAAAAGTGTCACGACACCATGGTAGAAAGGTGGGTGCTTGTATTCAGGAGAGGGAATGCATGTCTGTAGATACGATTATGAGAAACATTTTTAAGAATAGAATAAAATGACTGCTACCTTTCAAAAGGAATCTATAATACATATGTATTAATTACGAAAGAATTGAGGAACATAAAAAAATGTATCCATGGGCTAGCTAGTGAAAGTATGCAGCCCTAAGCTGGCTTAGCCAGTTACTTAGTAAGAAAACTATTCTATTTTTCCTCCAAATAAAAATTCATTTCTCTACATCCCCTTTTGTATCACAAAAAGAATACTTTTACCAAGTTCACGGGTGGTATTATTAAATTTAATAGTTAATATTGTAGCAATTTGGTGTATGAGAGTGATATTACAAAGACGAGAGGACCCAGGGCTGTCTCTTATACACATCTAAAATATTTAGTAAAAATTAGTAAAATTTAGTAATATTACTAATATTTAATATTACATATTTAGGAATGCTTTTTGTAATGCATGTGTTTCAGATACTTTATCTCAGTCTGGTTTGCTTTCCCCATTTTCTTAAGGGATTTATTTTGAAGAACAGATGTGTTTAATTTTGATGAAATCTAATTTGTCATTTTTCTTCTATGCTTTGTTTTTTTGCATAGTGTCTCATAAAATTTTGACCACCCCAAGATCTATATTTTGTTTATTTTTACAAAAGTTTCATGTTTTTAGGTTTTACATTTAGTGCTATTATCAACTTTTAGTTAATTTTCGTGTACAGTACATGTTATGAGTTGATGGTTTTTCATTTTTTTTTCCCACATGGACAATGAATATACCCAGCATCATTTGTTGAAAAAGATTCTCCTTTCCCCATCAAACTGCCTTGACATCTTCATCAAAAATCAATTGACTATTTATGTATATAGGCCTATTTCTTGACTCTCTGTTCTGTCCCACCGATCTGTATCTTTATTTTTGCCAATTTCAATCTGTAACTTTGTAGCAAGTCTTAAAATCAGGTAGTTTTAACTCCTCCAGGTTTTGTTTTTATTTATTTTTGCTTTCCTAAGTCCTTTGTATTCCCTATGAATTTTAGAAATAATCTGCTAGGTTTATTTAAAGCCTGATGGAAGTTTGTTTGAGATTGCATTGAATCTGTAGATCAATTTAGGGACAGCTGCCAGTTCCAGTCCATGAATATGATATATTTTCAGTTATTTAGTTCTTATTTAAATTTGCTCCGGGATGTTTTCTGATTTTTGATGCATAGTCATGAATGTGTTTTGGAGAAGGCAATGGCACCCCACTCCAGTACTCTTGCCTAGAAAATCCCATGGACGGAGGAGCCTGGTAGGCTGAAGTCCATGGGGTCGCTAAGAGTCAGACACAACTGAACAATTTCACTTTCACGCGTTGGAGAAGGAGATGGCAACCCACTCCAGTGTTCTTGCCTGGAGAACCCCAGGGACAGGGGAGCCTGGTGGGCTGCCGTCTATGGGGTCGCACAGAGTCGGACACAACTGAAGCAACTTCGCAGCAGCAACATGAATGTGTTTTGTTAAATTTATTCCTCCATATTTTGTAATTTTTACATTAATTTAAGTAAAAGAAAGAATTTTATTTTCCAATATTTTGAAGCTAATATATAAGAATATAAGTACTTATATTTATATATTAAATCTTGTTTATTTCCTTCTGTTTGCATTTTATATGCTGAAGTATATTGAATAATTTTCAGTGTTAAACCAACCTTGCATTCTTGAACCCAATTTATTCATAATGTATTGCTCTCTTCATATATTACAGTATTTGCTTTCTTAGTTTGTTAAGAATTTTTGTGACTATCTTATGAGAAAATCTATAGTTGTCTCTCTCTGAAACATTTTTTCCCAGATTTTAGTATTATGTTATATTAGCCTCCTAAAACTTGTTGAGCAGTGATTGTTCCTTCTCTGTTTTCTAAAAATATTCACATAAGTTTGGCATTATTTTTCATTCTGTGTTTGATAAAACTCAGCAGTAAAACTGTCTATGCCTGGGGTTTTCTTTTTAGGAAAAGCTTTCATAACAAATTCATTTTTATTTATACAGAGATATTCAGATTTTCTATTCACTCACAGACAATCATGATAACTTGTATTATTAACATCTGCTTCATCCAACTTGTCCATTTTTTTTTTTTGAGATAACAAATCATCCTGAAAATATGTAGAAATGGAATATATTTTTATTTGTAGGCTTCCACTCTGTGTAATCATTCTTATAATCTTTAAGACTGTATGCCATCCTTTAAATGGTAAAGGTATTGACAAAGTGCAAATTTTGTGCTGACTAGTTATTTAAGTGATTTAATACAATGATCAATCTTTTAAACACAGATACACAAGCTATTACTTTTCCTTGTTATTTTGTTAGACTCTGTAATACAGTACTTTCTAGACCACCAGATATTTCAAATTAATAATGTTCAATAAATTGGAAATCAGTTTGCTCCTCATTGTAGAAGGAAGCCAGTTGTCATAGGTATTATTTATTAATCTTTCTGGATTAAATTCATTAAGAAATGTGTTCTGTTGGAAAATTTGATAGCATTTACTTTTAATGACCATTAGTAGTAGTTAGTACTTTGTCGCTCAGTTGTGTCCGACTCTTTGCGACCCCATGGACTGTAGCCCACCAGGCTCCTCCCTCCATGGGATTCTCCAGGCAAGAGTACTGGAGTGGGTTGCCATTTCCGTCTCCAGGGGATCTTCCCAACCCAGGGATCGAACCCAGGTCTCTTAATGACCATTAGCTAATAATAAATTACACTATAATGCTTCTGGAAGTGCATGTGATATCCATATGAATATCAAATTAACTCATAATTATCTATACTATAATAATGAATATCAAGTCAATTTATAAAGACACACTTAAAGCACTTCTGAAATTTAATGTTATCATTTGTTTTAAGAATGAGACATGACTATAGCTCTTTGGAGCAATTGTGAGCATTCAGTGAAGTGCACTTTGGCTACAGTTTTGTTTTCTGGTATTTCAGGCACAATGATTTTGAAAACTGAAAAGTGTCACGACACCATGGTAGAAAGGTGGGTGCTTGTATTCAGGAGAGGGAATGCATGTCTGTAGATACGATTATGAGAAACATTTTTAAGAATAGAATAAAATGACTGCTACCTTTCAAAAGGAATCTATAATACATATGTATTAATTACGAAAGAATTGAGGAACATAAAAAAATGTATCCATGGGCTAGCTAGTGAAAGTATGCAGCCCTAAGCTGGCTTAGCCAGTTACTTAGTAAGAAAACTATTCTATTTTTCCTCCAAATAAAAATTCATTTCTCTACATCCCCTTTTGTATCACAAAAAGAATACTTTTACCAAGTTCACGGGTGGTATTATTAAATTTAATAGTTAATATTGTAGCAATTTGGTGTATGAGAGTGATATTACAAAGACGAGAGGACCCAGGGACACTGGCAGAAGGCAGGCAGGATGTGCAGCTGGCCGTTGTGACTGAAGAGAGGATCAAGCTCACGGAAGTTCAGGTAAGAGTGAGGAAGGAAGTGGTTGCATATTTAGAAAACAGCTTTCGAGATAAGCCTTAAGGAGTGTGACAGTGGGACACGGCAGTTTAGGGGGTGTATTTTAGAGGACGAGCACAGCGTGAGCGAATGCGCAGAGATAGGAAAGTACCGTATGTTTCCAGAGCCACAAAGATGCTTGTGTGTGTACATGTCACGTCTGTGATTCGTGGGGAGTAAGCACAAGCAAACAGTGTGTAGTCCCTGCTGAACTGAGGCCTGAAGTGACCAGATTCAAAGTTGGATGTTCGTTCATAAAGATACTGGGTGAGAGCCCAGGAAAGAGAAAGAGAAGCTTTGAAAGCCACGCGTCTTCGAGCCATGCCCCCGTCACACTGTTTGAAATGGCCCAACTATGGTGTTCCCTGCTAGAGGGTTATGCAACGGTCGGTTGGCTTTAGTCGCTCAGTCGTGTTGACCTCTTGCAACCCCAATGGACTGTAGCCCGCCAGGCTTCTCTGTTCTTGGGATTTCCCAGGCAAGAATACTGGAGTAGGTTGCCATTTCCTCCTTCAGGGATCTTCCCAACCCGGGAATCGAGCCTGTATCTCTGGCATTGCAGGCAGATTATTTACTACTGCCACCAGGGAAGCCATTCTCCAGTTAGGTAAAGGTCATAACCGGTGGCGCTGGCAGGGCAGGGAAGAAAGGGTTCAGACATGTGATGGGCACGGTGGAGGTGGCAGGGTCTTCAGCATGCTCGTTTGCAATGAATCTTTCCCCAACATACTGTTGTCCTTGAATGAATCCATATTAATTGAATGAAGGCATTGCGCTAAATTTTACTGAACTAGGTTTTTACAGAAATGCATGTTCTCATGTATTTGTATTATTCTGGTGTACGTGACTCATTAAAGTTCATTTAAGATGATTATAAACATTTAATATTTACCTAATACAAGTACTACAAGTAGCTATATAATAATAAATTAGGGAACTATACATATAGAAGATATAAGTATGTCCATATTTTATGAAAGTAGTCTGGGCACATCTGCCCATTCTGCAGAGAGGAGACCCCCTGCAAGGCCAGAACAGGATGCGATTCGCTGACCCCAGGCTGGGCTTGACCACAGCAGACTCTTCCCGCCTGGTCTCTTCACTCATCCTCCTCACCCTACCATCTCACCATCCCTCTTCACAAGCACAGCTCTTGGTACATGTTAGGTGTTCTCTCCTACTGCTGCTGCTGCTAAATCGCTTCAGTTGTGTCCGACCCTGTGCGACCCCACAGACGGCAGCCCACCAGGCTCCCCCATCCCTGGGATTCTCCAGGCAAGAATGCTGGAGTGGGTTGCCATGTCCTTCTCCAGTGCATGAAAGTGGAAAGGGAAAGTGAAGGCGCTCAGTTGTGTCGACCTGTGTGTTTGTTAAATGGAGAAGTGGGTGGTGGTGGGGAGGGGGTAAAGAAGGAATCAAGAAAGGGAAGGACAGAAGAAAAGGGGCCCCTAGGGAGGAGGGCAGAAGCTCTGCCTTCACCTTGCCCGCTTTATCATCTCGGGTGAGTTGGCTAACTCCCTGAGGCATGAGCGTTTCAGTCTGTAAAAGCAAACAATGGGCTTGTTAAGAAAAACTGAAAACCAACGTATTACGATATCTGGTATTAGGATTGTACCAGGCAGAGAAGAGCAGACACGCTCTCAGTGTCGCTCCCACCCTGGGGACGTTATATTTTACCCCCTGCATCCCTCCTCCCTTCTTCTTGGAGTTCCTTACCAGGACTCTTGTCCTAGACAGAGGACATGACCATGGAGACTGACAGCTTTGGATGGATGAATAAGTGGTAGAATCAGTACGTGTCTGGTTACTTGATATGCCTCAATCCTTCCAAATTCCCTTACCTCTTCTCTTTTGTAACTGTTGGCAAATATTCTTAAGACTGCTGAGCGGATATGAAATGTGGGCAGCGACTGTGAGGCAGAACAGTGCGATGGTTCAGAGCATGAACATCTTATCTCGGTCTCATGAGAACAGTGTCTCCAACTCATCAACCAGCTACCGGCCACCGTCAAACTTGAGTAAATAAAAATACTTGATCATTTTCAGTAGAGCGCAGCTAATGCAGAGAAACTCATTTGGTGATCAAAATTAGTATTTTTAGGTAGCCAAATGGAAGGTAAAGTTTATCAGGTCATGTTTAAATTAGAACTTGTTTTTATTCTAGGTAATAGGGAGAACAAAAGCACTTATTTTCTAAATTCCACAGAAATATGCAAGTAAATGCTATTCATATGATGTCAGCCTAAGGCTTTCATAAAAACACAGTTAATTTCCAAAATAATGTATCTATTATGCTTTACGTTCATGAGGATAATTTGAAACATACATTTCTACTCAAGGGCTTTTGAACTAAGCAGTGGAACAAACGGTAATAATTAGCTGAACTACAAACCAAACTTGAATCTTAATGTGTTTTTACATAAACTACTTCTTGTTAGAGAGGATTGTTTGGGGAACTTAAAACACTTTTTTGTATCGCGCACCTAAATAAACCAGCCTTGTATAGACCGGGAAGGACTGATGGGGAGTAAGGCTGACCTGCCCTGTTCATGCAAAGCCCTCACCGTCTTCCCCTAGGAGACCAGGCCCTGGGGCAGGGCCTTATTAAAATCCTCTCCAGGATCTTCTCCAGCACCAAGGCCAGCAGTGGAAAGAAACAGCCTGCTGAGCGGGGCCTGACTCTCCCCCTGTGCCTCTCACTTCCCTTTGGACCTATTTTCCTATTATTTGAATGCTTGGAAACTTTTTTTTATCAGATGCTAGGTACTGTGAATTTTATAACTTTGGAACCATATATTTTTGTGTGCTTATAAATATTCTTGAGCATTGTTTTGAAAAGCAGCTTAATTACTTGCACACAATTTCCAGGGGTTTCTTTAAATCTCTTTGACAAGTTAGGGTGGATATTTTTCCCCTGTTCCTGAGCCATTACCCATCTGATCCCTCTCCCCAGTGCCCGCTGAATCAGGGTTTTCTACTCTGTCTTATGAGAACACGATCTATCCGAGCCCTGTGGCACTTGGGGGACTGTTTCCCCTGCTCCTTTTTGGTGGGTCTTTCCACAGACTCAGGCAGTTTCCTTACACGCGTGCACCCATCGGTATTCTGTCAAAGACCCTCTCCAGAGCTCTCTTCCTTTTTCTCACAGGAAATCTCTCCTTTCCAGTCCTGAGAAAGTGAAAAGTGAAAGTGTTAGTTGCTCTCTCTGTTACCCCCTAGATGGTAGCTCACCAGGCTCCTTTGACCATGGGATTCTCCAGGCAAGAGTACTGGAGTGGGTTGCCATTCCCTTCTCCAGGGGATCTCCCCGACTCAGGGATCAAACCCAGGTCTCCTGCATTGCAGGCAGGTTCTTTACCATCTGAGCCCCCAGGGTCCTGTGAGCTTAGTCATACTGACCTCCCAGGACTCCCAGTTCCTTCTGGCTTGGTGTCGGCCCTTTCTAGCTCTGCACCAGGCAGTGAGCTGGAGCCATCATAGGGCACCTCTGGGGACTATGATTGGTCCTGGGCTGTCTGATGCCAAGTATCTGACAGCCATTGTTTCGTACCATCTATACTACTTTTTAGGAGGGAGAGTAAATCTAGTTCCTGTTACTCCGTTTGGGCTGAAGGCAGAAGTTGAGTTGGTCAAGGAGCTAAGAAAGGAGATCCAAAATACTTTCAGTATTGTCAGTTGTTGTTAAACAAAACAAAGATCGGCCCCTTTTTGACATCTTTGTGGATTGAAAAAAAGCTTAACATGCAGGGCAACTGTGTGTTATGTGATATGATATATCCATGAAAGAAAACTTCTGCAATCTTGATGGTGCCAACAAGTGATCTTTCAAAATGTGAAAGTGGCTGGAAAATCAAGTAGTTTTCTTGAACTGATTTTCACATTTTATTTAAAATGTCCATATTACATTGCTAAGAATTCTTAAAACTCTGTGATGTCTAGCTATTCAAAATAAGAAATAATGTAATGTTGCTTATCATCTGAGATAACTTATAAATATTTTATAACTACTATGAATAGGAAAACAAAATCAAAATGTACTTGCTAGAGGTATGAAGTCTAAATCCCTTGGAGAAACATTTTAAATTCTAAAAAATTAGAGATCATAGAAGATTGGAGGACAGCATAAAATTAATATTTATCACTGTGAATTGGGCAACATATTACCAAATTTCAACTTAAAATTTAAAGACTGGGAACAAAACAAAGCACATTTCAGAATTACTATTTTCAAAAGACCATCACCAATTCAACAAGTGCACAAGAATTCCATGGACTTGCTATAAGCAGGATCCCAGAGCTCAACTTTTTTTTACTAGTGTATTAATTTAGGAAGTCTTTGCTATTCACCCAACGTGACTTCATTGCAAGCTTTGTGTGTTGCTAAGCTTTTTATGGATATATCATTTTGACTTAGTGAATTCCCTAAAGCAAGCACTGCTTTGCAGTCCTTAAAAATATGCTTGGAATTAGAGGTAAGGTGACATTCTGACACTTAATTATGCCAAGCAGTTGATATTGTTTTTTTTTGCCATTTTGCCATTCTATGTCGTCGAAAAGATGAATGACATCATAGCGATGTATTGTCTCCATAAGAATTTTGTATTTCAGTACATCACTATGTTAAACAAGAGTCCTAAGTCTTGCTTCTGTTAATAGTTGGTTTAAGACATATCCCTGCATTAAACAAAAGCAAATAATTTATTTGAAAAGTGTATATCTGTAATTTGTCAGGCACGTCTTGATTTTTAGTTTCACTGTGGAGAGACCTACTTACTTGCATGGTCCTACTAAGATGTGCATTTCTAAAGTATTTTAGAAAGCATGCATTTGTAAGACTGAGTTAGTGGCTGGAGCAGGAAGCAAGCGAGAAGTCAAGGACCACTTCGAGGTCTCTAACTAACATTGGCAGTGAGTGGTGTGACTGCAGAGGGAACGTGGCGGGAAGGATGGATTTCTGTGAGAAGGAGACAGCGGAGTTGAGTGTGAATATGCTGAATTTGAAGGTGCCAGTCAGACTAGCGAAGGGCATGCATTGCTTTGAAGCTCAGCAGAAGGATGTGGGCTAATGTTACTTACCAGAGTGGATGGTTAAATGCAGGGAACCCTGTGTAGAGCAACACTATCTAATAGGTATGTAGGAAGCACATATGTAATTGAAAATTCTTCTGATTCAAGCCACATTTAAGAAAATAAAGTTAAACTTAAAATTAACTTTAATGATATTAGCCCAACACATTCAAAATATCATCTCAACCCGCAGCATCAGCTACATTTCAAGTGCTCAGGGCCACGTGCGGCTCCTGGACTGTGCAGGTGTAGGATAAGAAAGGAGGAGTGTGAGCACGTGCTATTTAAAGATGCGGAGACCTGACGCAGAGGTAAAGAGAGGTCTTCCTAGGACTCAGCTTGCCCACAAGTAGAGAGCAGCATCTTAACGTCTTCCCCCCAGGGACTGTTTTCTTGACAGCAGGCAGCATTCAGGATTACTTCCCAACCCAGTCTCCATTCTGAGAAAGTACATCTTCTTTCCAGATTGCAAGTTAGCGATGACCTCCCCCCGACCCCCCTCCCCCCGACACACACAACCTGAGGCTTGCAGGTGTGTTTACCAGCCATCGGTGCAATGCCATGTATAGCATTCCTGCAACAACTGCACACACTTAATGTCACATCCTGCTCTCTCGGTTGCATCAGTTCAGTTCAGTTCAGTTGCTCTGTCGTGTCCGACTCTTTGCGACCCCATGGACCGCAGCACGCCAGGCCTCCCTGTCCATCACCAACTCCTGGAGTCTACCCAAACTCATGTCCATTGAGTCAGTGATGCCATCCAACCATGTCATCCTCTGTTGTCCCCTTCTCCTCCTGCCTTTAATCTTTCTCATCATTAGGGTCTTTCCAATGAATCAGCTCTTTGCATCAGGTGGCCAAAGTATAGGAGTTTCAACTTCAGCATCAGTCCTTCCAATGAATATTCAGGACTGATCTCCTTTAGGATGGACTGGTTGGATCTCCTTGCAGCCCAAGGGACTCTCAAGAGTCTTCTCCAACGCCAGTTGCATCAGGAAGTTCCATTCCTCGAAGTGGAAATGAGAGGAAGGTGTGAGACAGCCAGACCACTCCCTTGCTCAGGGCTTTGCAGCTTGTTTGCAGCCATCTGCAGGTCATCGCTCCTTCAGGACCAGAGAGAACACTGCTGTAGACCAGGGCTGGTGAAGGGAAGGGGCGATTAGCAAGTGGGCCGGCTCTCTTTAGAGTTTCCCCTTTCTCCTGCTCTCCCCTCCTCCTCCTCTCTGCTTTCTCCTCTCTCTTTTCGACCTTGTCACTTTTTTCTCTTCCTCTAGCTTTTCTCCTCCCGTTTTCCTTATTTCCTCCCAGTCTTTGTTCTTATTTCTTTTGCATTTATTACCCTCTATATTTTCCATTCGATATATTGTATTATATATAATGTAGCTATGGAATATATCTGAATATAGTTATAGGATATGTAAATACAGATACTCTGCGTTATCCATATATAATGTATGCCTATTCTATTTGTCAATAATTTAATTTAACTGCCTTGAAGAGAGAGTTTCCTTTTTTTTTTTTAAGGAGTTTTTTTTTTGATGTGGACCATTTTTTAAAGTCTTTATTGAATTTGTCACCACTTTTAAAGTCTTTATTGAATTTGTTACATTTTTTGGCCCTGAGGCACGTGGGATCTTAGTTCCCTGAACAGGGATTGAACCTGAACCCTCTGCATGAGAAGGTGAAGTCTTAACCACTGGATCACTGGAGAAATTCTGGAGAGTTCCCTTTAATAATTATTAGCATAATAAAAAAGTCACACATCTTGGGAGGATCATTTTCCTTAAGCTGACTCTAAGATGAACTAGAAATGCATGTTTATGACCTGTTATATTATTGAACACTGTCTTATGTGCTGGGTTTTAATTTTATTTTTATTTAAGCAGCATTTTAAATTCATAATTACATTTAAGTTGTTAATTTACAAAATTTATTTAGTGCCTGCTTGTCAGTCTTTTTCTTAAGTTGAGAACCATGCGATACATTAGTTCATACTGTTAATTTTGTTTTCTGAAATTATTTAAGCAAATCAAAACTAGAATGTCAAAGTATTTCTCAAATGAAGCTGAACCAAACCCATAATTTAGGTTTGCTGCTAATTCTAACTCCTTATAATGGATTTCTGTGCTTCTTCTGGACCGTGGATCAGGAGCTATGGAATATTGCAATTAAAAAAGCATCAGGAGCAAACCTTTCCAGTATCTCATTGTACAGGTATTTATGCTAGAGCTCAGAGGGGTGCCCCTATGGGACCGAGGTCAGAGAGCACAAGCAGAGGCAGGTTTGGAAGAGAAGTGGACAGAACACAAA
This sequence comes from Neotragus moschatus, assembly GCA_006410615.1. Classification (NCBI taxonomy): domain Eukaryota; kingdom Metazoa; phylum Chordata; class Mammalia; order Artiodactyla; family Bovidae; genus Neotragus; species Neotragus moschatus. Next base: position 8,463 of record SJYA01005728.1, on the reverse strand, counting down.
CTTTACAGACTCTGCTCTGCTCCAGGCAAGGCAGGGGCTCAATACATCCTCCCATCCATCTCTCTTGTAGGTTTTTCTCTATGTTCTCTCCCTGTCTTTCTCTCTCTTTCAGTCCAGAATGAAGGAAAGAGAGCAAGAGGACTGCTCCTCTAAAAGCCATATAGCATCAGAAAGAAATTTGTTCCTTCACAAGACCTGAAAGCATCATCTAAACCTCCTCCCCACTCAACCCCATGCTGGACCAGTCACCAGTGCTCTCAGCTGGCTTCTTTTTCTCTCATCAGCTGGCTTGGAACAGTCTGTCCTTCTGTCTCAGTTTGTTTCCTAGATGACTTTCTGGAGGGGTGAAATGTTACGAAGGAAGGTGACGAGAACCACCATCATTCAGTCACACTGGCACACAGGATCGATCATTGCTGTACATTCACAGTGTGGTTGAAAGGAGTTTCTATTAGACTGTCAGAAACTACAGTACAGGATATAAAAAGAAATATTTTTAGAACTTAGAATTTGTTTTGAAATCAAATTATGTGTGTGGATGTACAGTGAACGTGTTTCTTTCACGTTTGAGAGACTGTGTAATCTCCATGTCTGCCACCTGGTGTCCCCACCTCTTCCGGCCTTCGGGGGCCTGGCTCTCCTCTCCTGTTGAGTAGAGCAGCTCAAGCCCTCTTCCCTTGTGTTTGAGGATGTAGCTGGTTATTATCCCGCTTCCTCTCTCCAGCAGCTCCCCGGTTTTTGTTCTCGGTTCTTTAATTTCGTGACTTCCTGTTTCGTGGGATTCTCAGTCTTCCCTTTGCATCATGCCCACGGTGTCCACTTTCTTTCATTCCCCAAAGGGCCGCTAACACAAGTCTATTGTATTTTACCTGCTTTTACCCAGGGCTCGGGAACATACACGGAGATTAAAGCACATCGCAGAAAGGAAAGTGAAGCAGACTGGAAGCATGTATTAGACACCTTCGTCCCAAAAGTTCACCAACAATCCTCCGACGTCAGAGAGTTTTGTTTGGGGTTTTCAGGCTAGCTATATCTCCTTTAAGCCTCTCTCACTCCCCAGCAAATTCCCTGGTTGCTCAGGTAGTAAAGAATATACCTGCAATGTGGGAGACCCGGGTTCAATCCCTGCATTAGGAAGATCCCCTGGAGAAGAGAACGGCAACCCACTCCAGTATTCTTGTCCGGAGAATTCCATGGACAGAGGAACCGGGTGGACTACAGTCCACGGGGTCGCAAAGAGTTGGACACGATAATTAACATAACCCCCTCTCTCAGCTCTCCCAAGTCTTTTCTTACCCACTCTGTAGCTTTAGATTCAAACCCCAAGAGGCTGCCCTTTTCCACGTAAAACATGTGAGCTATTCCCTAGAGTCAGCCTCCTTTGCAGATCCAAAGTTGAAGCTTCAAAAAACATAGTCCACTATTCCTTACTAACTCTTAGCACCAAATAAAGGGGGAAAAAAACCAAGTATTTTTAAAAAATATCCCTTGGAACTTTGAAATTATAATTTTTTTTAACAGGATCAAATACCTCAGCAGCTTTCTTTAATTAAGATGGGGGGTAGAAAGGGTTATTCCCCCACATACTGGAGGGAAGGAGGATTACGTTCAGTTTGGGGAAAGCTATCAGCCAGTGTCCCCCTCAGTATTACTGCCCATTCTCTCTCTCTTCTTCGGGGAAGCACATTTAACAAAAGATGTGTGTCTATTGCCCACTCTCTTTTTAAAAATTTTCATTCTGTTTTTTTCTACTCTGTGTTTATCTGGATATTTTGTACAGACCAGTTCTCCAGTTCATTCGTCATGTCTTCAATATGGCTGATCAAATCTTAAACCTCTCTGCTGAATTCCTACTTTCAAAATATCACAGTGTTTTTCAGATTTAGAATTTCCATTTGATTGTTTTCATGTATTCCAGTTCTTTGATGAACTCCCTTACATTTTCACCTCTTTTTGAACACAATTATTTAAAGTCCATATTGTATAAGCGAAAGTGAAAGTCGCTGAGTAGTGGCTGACTCTTTGCGACCCCGTGGCCTGTACAGTCCATGGAGTTCTCTAGGCCAGAGTACTAGAGTGGGTAGCCTTTACTTTTTCCAGGGGATATTCTCGACCCAAGAATTGAACCAGGGTCTCCTGCACTGCAGGTGGATTCTTTACCAACTGAGCCATCAGGGAAGCCCATATTGTTTAATGATATCTAATTTACCTTCAGTCACTTTTAATCATCTTTTATTCTTGGCTTTGTTTCATTTGGTCCGAGTTTCTGCCATGACTGATAATATTTGGTCAACTGCTAGAAACTGTATATAAAAAGTTTTGAGACTTTGGATGATATTATTTTTCTTCCGAGATGCACATTTTTAAGGGGCAGTGTATGGACATGGACTTGCCAGGTGGCACAGTGGTGAAGAATCTGCCTGCCAGTGCAGGAGACGTGGGTTCGATCCTTGGGTCAGGAAGATCCCCTAGAGTGGGAAATGGGAGCCCACTCCAGAATTCTTGCCTGTAGGATCCCATGGACAGAGGGGACTGATGGACTACAGTCCGTGGGGTCACAAAGAGTCAGACATGACTTAGCAAGCAATTAGACGGCAATAACAAGTATATGAGCAGATCTCTATACTAGGTGAACCTCAATCACATCCTTTAAGGCTGTGGTTTAAGCTTCATGACAGCTATTCTATTTCCAGTTCCCTTTGCTCTTAGGGCCGATCGCTGTAGAAGGCCCTGAAAGACTGGGGTGTCTACTAAGTACCCCTCCTCTGGGCCCGATGCTCCCTGCCTCTTAAGCTTTGCTAAAATATTTAAACCTCTACGTAGATTTTTAGCTTCTTAAGAAACACTGTCTGCATGGTTTTCGGCCTCTCTCCTGGGCTGGTGGAACTGAGGTGGAAAATGGTTCCAGGGTGAATTGCAACTGATGTCAGGCTCACTTCTTTGTGGTTCCTTTTCCTTTAGGATCTTGGAGCTGCGAGTCTTGGTCGACAAAAAGAGCCTGAATTCCAATAGTTTTTCCCCAACACAGTAAGACTGACAGAAGTTCTAGGCCACTGGTTTCTGTTTAGACTCTGTACCCTATGAAGTAAATTGGAATATATCTCAAGGAGGAAAACCAAGGGTGAATTTTTAGCCATCTTCCTTTTTTCTGAGAATTTGGCTTTTCAAGCCCTAGATGGCTCTGTGACTGACTGATGCTTTCAAACAGTTTGTTTCTTGGATTTTATATAAGTGCTATTTGAAGCAGTTGGCTTAGTTTGATATAAGATATCCAGAAGTAGAAATTCTTTTACATTAATTTTTTAATAATGAAAATAATTCAGTCATCTGTTTATCTTCGGTTGCCCCGGGCAATCGTTGCTATGCGTGGGCTTCCTGGTTGTGGCGAGCGGGGGCTGCTCTTCACTGCGGCGTGCGGGCTTCTTACTGCAGCGGCTTCTCTTGTTTCGGAGCGCAGGCCCTAGAGCCACGGGCTTCAGCAGTTGTGGCGACGGGGGCTTCGTTGCCCCGTGGGCGTGTGGAATCCTGCTGGACCAGGCCTCGAACTCGTGTCCCCTGCATTGGCAGGCAGACACTTATCCACCGCGCCACCAGGGAAATCCTACATTAACTCTTTTTCAATGTTATTTCTCTTTGCCTCTCATCTGCCCGCCCCCAAAATACACAAAATAACTCAATTCTGAAACCTCAATTACAGGAAGACACCTACCCTTTTCAGTCTTGGCAAGAAATATCCAGGGAGACAAACCCACTCTTGTTTGTATGTCTGGGTGTGTACATCTCTCTTTTTTTATCCTGTCCATCTCTATCAGTATATTTAGAAGACTTTTAGTGTTACTGGAAATGCTTGTGGGTTAGTCTTGTAGAATTTCTTTCAGCAGTCTTGACATATTTTGCCATTTACTGCTTATCTTAGTTTAAGTATATTTTTAAAATGTATTGTAGACACATGACAAAAGATTACTTTTTTAACCATTTGCATCTTTCCTGTAAATTTCTTATTTTTTTATGGGTGAATCTGGAGCATAACATAGGGGAACTCTTGTGTACCAGTGGAATTTGGGTGGTTCAGTAGATAAACAGATAAATAGATCTGTTCCACAGGGAGTGAGGTTCACGTCCAGCCTCAAATCTCACTTGGCCAGAGCGCTTGAGTTGAAGTGGTGCTCCGTTAGTAAAGGAAAGTAATGCCAAGTAATGCTCTGTGGCAGTCTTGGTCCATGATGGATGCAGGGTCCCAAGCAAATTGTGACTGTCACTTCATTTCTCCTCTTTGCCTTAAACATACTTGCTTGAAGTTTTGTTAAAAGAAGTATATATAAATGTATTAGAGGAAGTATGAAAACCCAGACGTTGGGACTAATCTTAGTTTTGAAAGAAGATTTGGTTTTGCAATATGATATGTTTTTCACTTAAAAAATACTACCATGTAGTTATTTTTTTAATTAAGGAATTGCATTATTTAATCTTTGTGAAAAAAGATCATGTTGATTTCTATTTTTTTCTTTGAATATTTTTATTTCCACGAATTGACTTTTCCTAATATGTAGTCCAACTGTGGGGAAACCATTATGAAACATTGATGAACAGATCATATCTTGTATAGGGAATCACATACCTCCTCTCGCCCGAATTAAAAATATGCTGGGCTTGGAAGTATGTTCATTATTCAAAAATGTTTTCATTATTGAAAACACATCAATCATTTTAAGTCTATTTGTTCTTTGTGAATGAATTAAACAAAAAAATGCTATAAATATCTCGTTATTCCTGGATTCAATCCAAACTGATTTTTTAAGGTTATAAAATATGTATGAGAAGGAATTTAATATAAACACTCATAAAGCTCATTCAGCACAGAAAGGGCTGATAGGCCAGAAGAACTGAGACAGAATGAGGCCTTGGTGAAGAAAAAATAAACTTGTTCCAACTCTTAGGGAAAACAAGTAAACAAATGTTGGAAGTCTCAAATCCAGCTTTCAAGGTGATATAGGAAAAAATACCAGCTGAAACAGATGACATGTTTCATTTTCCCCCTGAATAGAGGAGATGAAAAATGTCCTCCTAAAGAAAAACTGAATCTTACAAGTGGCAGTGATGGTTGGTGGTTATAGGCACTTCCCCTGTAAGCTGGGTGGCATTTATTTATTTTCTAATTTCTTTTCATTTCACCCCAATTTGTCAGTTACTGAGTTGCAAGTATTCCAGAGATAAATATTTCCTCATTCTTTCCACCGATGGTTTTTAAAAAGCAAGTCACTTTAGCTCTTTGCCACTGTTTTAGTCTCCCCAGGGCGAGGAGAGGTGGGGAGGTTTATCTCGCAGTCAGATAGCTTTTCTGGCCTTCACCCCATCATCTTTGCCTTGAGACTCAAGAATTCTCTTCTGCTCTCCGGGTTCTGCTGATAAATCCTAGGAGAGAAATATTCTGTGCATTTCACAAGCACAGAAATGAGATCCATCATTAAACAACAGCATCAGTAGCTCTCCCACAGCTGAACCTGATAAGATATAGGTAATAATCCATTTTCTCTATGCTTCTGAGAGTGATTAAAGATGGAGGTTCATTTTAAGTTAGCGCTTCCCTCTATATGTTGTAATAAATTATTTGGTTACTAACCTGATCTCTACTTATAAGACAGTAAGGAAAAATATAACTAAAACAATTCTTCACAGTGCACTTTTGCTACAGGTCATTAAATGGTTGAACTTATTTATATCCAGTCCTTTGCCCTCAGCAGCTCAAGAATTCAAACTTGGGAATCCTGAATTTAGATAGCTTACTGAATTTTCATAATATAACCCTCTCCTCTGTAATGCAAAATATCCTGAAAAAAGCTTCCATCAGGAACCCCTTTAACAAAACGTAAGGAATTTGGGTGGTTCAATAGATAAATAGTTCTGTTCCGCAGGGAGTGAAGTTCACGTCCAGCCTCAAGTCTAAATTAAATGAGCTTGATCGTATCTCTCAGTCTCTTGTGAACAGCAGTCCAGAATACCGAGCTGTATGAATAATTCCACCGTTCGGCGTGATTGATAGTCTTGGCTCAGGAGAGTCCCAGAATTGAACTAACAACCACACTAAATTGTATCGCATCTTTAAAGGAGATAGCCCTGTTTAGTGAGGGCCCACTTACACGAAAGGGGCATGTTAACTAACGTGCGCCACGCTCAGCCTGTGACTAGATAGAGGATGCTTCCAGCTCAGCTGCTGGGCTCAGCTCTGAGGCGAGCTGTGCAGCTCCAATTGCATGGAATGATTTATTTTCTCCAGGGCTGCTTTTAGCTTAGACTTTTTTTTTTTTTCATGTGATATTATATCTACTGATAAACGTGTGAATTTTTCTTGCTAAATAATTTGTCTCTTGCAGTGATAAGAAATATCTGTATCTCAAACGCATAAGAAGATTCCTATGGCTGTAGTCCATGTGCATTCTTTGGCATCCAAAAGTCCATTGTATTTGTTTACCTGCTATTTGGCTATTTAAGAAAAAATATTTTAAAGCGATGAAGCCTGGAATTACAATGGACTTTTACTCTGTGATTTAAAGGATCGACGCTATCATAACTGCATTGAAAATATCCTCTCTTTATAACCTGTACTTAGTCAATTGTGTTTATTGCCCTTGGGGCTCTGTCATAACAGTAGTTAAGGAGGGGCTCCAAAAGAAATAAAATTAAAAGCAAGTTTTAGCAATCAGTATTCCTTTAATATTTCAGAATTCTTATTAAGCTTTCACAGAAAGACATCTACTCGCAATTTTCAGGTTTAATAAAATTCCTTAAATGATACGGAAAGAATTTCTTTTTGAATGTAAAGTATGTAGATGAATCAGTGGAAGAAAAATAACTTAAGTAACAAATTAAAATAAGATAATTATTCCTTAAATAAAATGAGCTTTCTTCCTGAAAGGCAACATAAAGCAATAGCTTGTATTTTGAAAAATAGAAAAGTTAAGGTAAATTGGTCCCAGGAATGCTAGGGCTCAAATGACCTTGAGATTATTCTCTGACTGACAGTTAAACTAACATATCAGATAGTGGTGATCTTCCTCTGGAGCCGCCTGGAACTGCAGCAGTGCTTGACTGGCAGAGCTTTCCCTCTGAGTCTCTCTCTGTCTCCCCCTCTCTCTTTCATTGTTCTACCACCAAATGTCAATCACCCATGATTAATCAGGAAAGAATGATGGCACATTCTATTCCGGAACATAAATTCACTTTTTCTCTAACTATAGACTTCATGTGCACAGACAGGCCGTGGTTTTGTTTCACTACTACACACAGGCCGAAAACCAGAAATTAAAAATAATCTAGGAACATTTTGATGTGACCCTTGAAAATTCTATGAATGATGAAGGTCAGTAAAGGTGAAATACTGCCACAGAATACCATTTTTATTTGAAGAGTTCTAATAGAGAACTGCAGAGCTGTGACAGAAGTATGTTTCACATAAGTTTTTACTTACTAATTGGAAAGTAACTAAAACCATGTAAAATCATCATTGCTTTTCCTGTGGATAAGTGTATTAAAAAAAATAGCATTCACCTTTACAAAGTGTGCGTTCCTATTGTATAGTGTAGTATCATCTCACAAGTTAGAGTTTGAGAGTTTCATTTTGCACCTGTTGGTACTAAACATCTCAAAGCAGCAGTCTGTTGTGATGTATTTTATTTTTTAAGCTTTTTATTTTGCATTGGGGTACAGCCAGTTAGCGATGTTGTGACAGGTTCAGGTGAACAACCGAGGGCCGCGTTCGGATACATGTTCCCATTCCTCCCCAAACTTCCCTCCCACCCAGGCTGCCGCATAACACTGAGGAGAGTTACTGTGATGTATTTTAAGTTGATTTTCAGTTGCATTAGAAAGAGAACAGTAGCTTGGTTATTTAGTCATCCCACTCATAAAGCAGGCATTTAAAAATTTCTGACCTTCATGTTTAACATGAGAAGTATCATTGAAGTGAAGTGAAGTCGCTCAGTCGTGTCCGACTCTTTGCGACCCCACGGACTGTAGCCTATCAGCCTCCTCCGTCCATGGGATTTTCCAGGCAAGAGTGCTGGAGTGGATTGCCATTTCCTTCTCCAGGGGATCTTCCCAACCCAGGAATTAAGCTGGGTCTCCCGCATTGCAGGCAGACACTTTACCATCTGAGCCACCAGGGAAGCCTTTTGTATACATTTAACTCAATCTTCCTTTCCTTGAATTCATAAGCTGGGGAAAAAAAGTATAAAATTTCTTTGCTTTTTGAATAACCCTGAGTTTCTCAATTTAAAATTGATCACTTAAAATGGTTGAACATTATTTCTATATTTGTGCAAACTTTTAGCCAACACTAGACCATTATGAATGAATCTAATCACAAAGAAACTAAGCCATGCCCGCGGTGCCACCCAAGTGGGCGGGTCATGGTGGAGAGGTCTGACAGAATGTGGTCCACTGGAGAAGGGAATGGCAAGCCACTTC
>SJYA01005727.1:9720-40882 GCA_006410615.1 Neotragus moschatus | reverse complement strand
GGAATTGCACCTGATCTGTTTCAATTCCTAAAAGATGATGCTGTCAAAGTGCTGAACTCAATACGCCAGCAAATTTGGAAAATGCAGCCGTGGCCACAGGCCTGGAAAAGGCCAGTTTTCATTCCAATCCCAAAGCAAGGCAATGCCAAAGAATGCACAAACTACTGTATAACTGCATTTATTTCACATGCTAACAAGATAATACTCAAAATCCTTCAAGCTACTCTTCAGTAGTACGTGAACAGAGAACTTCCAGATGTACAAGCCGGATTTAAAAAAGGCAGAGGAACCAGAGATCAAATTGCCAACATCCACTGGATCATAGAAAAAGCAAAAGAATTCCAGAAAAATAATCCACTTCCGCTTCACTGACTATCCTAAAGCCTTTGACTGTGTAGATCACAACAAACTGTGGAAATTTCTATAACAAATGGGAAAACCAGACCACCTTACCTGTCTGTCTCCTGAGAAACCTGTATGTGGGTCAAGAAGCAACAATTAGAATTAGACATGGAAGAACTGACTGGTTCAAAATTGAGAAAGGAGTACATTAAGGCTGTATACTGTCACCCTGCTTATTTAACTTATATTCAGAGCACATGATGTGAAATGCCGGGTGGGATGAATCACAAACTGGAATCAAGATTACTGGGAGAAATATCAATAACCTCAGATATGCAGATGACACCACTCCAATGGCAGAAAATGAAGAGGCANATTGAGAAAGGAGTACATTAAGGCTGTATACTGTCACCCTGCTTATTTAACTTATATTCAGAGCACATGATGTGAAATGCCGGGTGGGATGAATCACAAACTGGAATCAAGATTACTGGGAGAAATATCAATAACCTCAGATATGCAGATGACACCACTCCAATGGCAGAAAACGAAGAGGCACTAAAGAGCCTCTTGGTGAAGGTGAAAGAGGAGAGTGAAAACTCTGGCTTGAAACTCAGCATTCAAAAAACTAAGATCATGGCCCCTGGTCCCATCAGTTCGTGGCAAATATATGGGGAAACGATGGAAACAGTGACATATTTTATTTTCTTGGATTCCAAAATCGTTGTGGATGGTGACTGCAGCCACAAAATTAAGACACTTGTTTGTTCTTTGGAAGGAAAGTTATGACCAACTTGGAGAAGCAGAGACTTTACATTGCCAACAAAGGTCCGTCTAGTCAGGGCTACAGTTTTTCTAGTAGTCACGTACGGATGTGAGAGCTGGACTATAAAGAAGGCTGAGAGCCGAAGAACTGATGCTCTTGAACTGTGATGCTGAGGAAGACTTTTGAGAGTCCCTTGGACAGCAAAGAGATCCAACCAGTCCATTCTAAAGGAAATCAGTCCTGAACATTCACTGGAAGGACTGATGCTGAAGCTGAAACTCCAATACTTCGGCCACCTGATGCAAAGATCGGACTCGCTGGAAATACCCTGATGCTGGGAATGATTGAGGGCAAGAGGAGAAGGGGACAGCAGAGGATAAGATGGTTGGTGGCATCACTGGCTTAATGGACATGAGTCTGAGCAAACTCCGAGAGACAGCAAAGGACAGAGAAGCCTGGCATGCTGTGGTCCGTAGGGCTGCAAAGAGCTGGACACGACTCAGCAAATTAAAACTAGTGGTCTCCCCCCAGCTTCCCTACCCAACTACACGGTCACCCAAGGAAAACAGAACTTCAGCTCTGGACTTGGTGCCTGCACTGACATCTCAGGGCCCTCAGCACCCATGTGGCCAGGCCTGCCTGGTCTCCCTGCCTGGCCTGCACGCTTCAGCTCCAGCACAGTGAGTTGTTTCTCGGTATCTCAAACACGCCGCGTGCTCCTCTGCTGCCTAGGAGTTCTGGCCTTGCACCTCTCTCTCGGCCTCGAGCACTCTCCTCCTTTACCTTCCCCTAACTCTTACTTTGTAAGGACTCATCTTTGACGTTTCTTCTTCCACAAAAACCTTCCTTGTCACCACGAGACTGGACCAGGGGTGTGTCCCTGGACTATGGCACCTACCACACTGAACTGCATACCCTTCTCCCCACCAGCAGAGCCCAGGGCAGGAAGAGACAGGCTGAAGCATGGAGACCGAGGTGTTGGCTGCGGCAACAGTAGAAATAGTGAGGTCCTGGACCACAGCTGTGATGGGGGCTGCCAGAAGCACATGGCTGGAGAGATTTAAGCAGCACGGAGTGTCTCTGTGTTTATACCTCATTTATACTGGAAGCCACCGTGTAATAGGTGCTTAAATACTTTTCAAAGAATGAATAACTTAATGAAGACATGATTTAGACATACAAAGTAAACAGAACACCTAAAACTGGCTCAGTACAGACTTATTAAGCGCTACAGGAATGTAGACACAAAGGGAGCGGTTCATTAGAAGGGATGTGTGGCTTGAAGAGACAGTGGCTGGCGGAGTGGCAAGCAGAGAGCCAGTGAGTGAGCGGGCAGCACGGGTGTGGGGGCTGGGTCTGAAGAGCAGCTCCACGGCGGCCGATCAGCAGCCAGGGAAGCCTGAGCAGCTCACTCAATTTCTCTGGGCCACACCTATAAAAAGAGGGCAACACCACCACCTGCCTCGCAGGGCTCGTGTGAGGATGAGTCAATCTTTGTAAAGCCCTTAGAAGGGCAGTGCCTTGTACAGAATAAAATGATGTAAGTACATGCATGCACTAAGTCGCTTCAGTCGTGCCCAGCTCTTTGCAACCCCTGGGCTGTAGCCCCCAGGCTCCTCTGTCCGTGGCGCTCTCCAGGCAAAGATACTGGAGTGGGTCGCCATTCCCTCCTGCAGGGGACCTTCTTGACCCAGGGACAGAACCCGCAGCTCTCATGTCTCCTGCACTGGCAGGCGGGTTCTTTACCACTAGCGCCACCCGGAAAGCCCAAGTATATATAACATACTATATTAAATTAAAGAAAATAAATCCTGAGTGTGCCTGTGGAAATGGCTGCATGGGGAGGGAGTAACCGGGGGCAGCCGCACACCTCCACCTGTTAGGAAGTGAGGTGCCAAGCGCATGCACTGCGAACCACGGAGAATTATCGCATCATCTAGAGTTTCTGGGTTTTACACATAAGCACAAAACTCACAGTACACTGGGAAAACTAAAGGAAAGAAACCCGAATTATATGTTCACAGAGATACACGAGAAATAAGAAAACGGAATGCAAATACCAGAAATTTTGGGAAAGAATGAAGACACGCAGACGGTAACATCTCGATGGAAGGTCTAGACTCAGCCAAGGAGAGCACCAACAAACAGAAGAAGGCAGCGAAGAAACCAGCCCGAGCCCCGTGCAGAGCCAGCCCCGAAAGACGCAGGAGGCACGCGGGCTCAGTCCCAGGCAGAGAGGGAAGAGGGCGCAGGGAGGCGAGGCTGAGGAAACGATGGGCGGAAAAATTTCAAAGAAAGAAACGTGCAGGTCCTCAAACTCAAACCCGAAAGAGCCCTAAATGCCACACAGAGATGATAACAAGAGCACGGCCACGGCATCACAGATCCAAAGTCCCTGCCCCAGCACGCCGAGGAGGCCGCCCCGGGAGCGCCCACTGCTTCTGTGCCGAGTGGCCTTGCAGTCTGCGCTCCCTCTCCCGCCTCCCTGCTGGGGGACAGGCTCTGCCAGGGCAGGATCTTCGGCGCACTATCCTCTGTGAACACCTGCCTGATATGTGACTGAGGGGAGTGCGTCTGTATTCACGTGAAACTATTTTTAAAGAGCAGATAAAATAACCTAGAAAAAAATGTACAAATTCAAGTGTCCATGGGCAAGACATTTCTCTTTAGACCTGTATCTCCATCTCTGTAAAATAAAGGCGTTATCTTGATGACATCAAATATAAAAGTCATTAACAACTATTACCGGATGCTACAGCTATATTATTTTTTGAAACCTCTGCATTTAAAAACAAATGTGGGTGGTTTTCTTATTTCAATAGGCTTACTGAGAGAAAATCTGAGAAATGATCTGCCTCTCAAGCATTTAATTAATAGGACATCTGCAAGAGAAAAGTGACCCCCAATGAACCGTAGTCACAGAGTGCTGCATTGGGGCCACGCAAATAATCCACGTGCCGTGTTCACTCAGTTTATACCTAACACGCTGAAGCCAACTGCTGGTGCTTCACTCCCATACATCCAAACTACGACTCCCGGTTTGACCCACGTGACACAGACTCTTATCTAGCAAATTCTCAACAAACCCACAACACAGAGGTCAGCTACAGTGATTCTGCACATCCTTCCAATTCTATACCCCAAATAAGTAAAGAGCAAGCCACTACCAGTTTAAGACTTACGTGAGAGTTGGCTGGGAAAGGTAAGCTGCTAATACATAAAACAGCTAGAACCAGTACTGCTGGCTTTTGACTAAGAATACTTAAAATGGCCAGACCTCACGGTTGTATATAATTTTATCTCCATTTAAGCTTCAAAATCTACGTATGTAGATTACAAGAAAATGTAATGGTTCTAACAGATCAACTTGTATTTAACATTTGATAATGTTATTACTAGAAAAATATCTAATCTTATTTTTTCATTCTCAAAGAATATATATATATATATATATACACACATACACACAAAGAGAGAGAGAGTTCTCAAACTGCAACCATGCTATGACTTCCTGTGTGTACTTGAGCAAACTAGAATAGCCCCCACCGTGGCACAGTGAGATCTGATTGCCAGACAGGAAAAACATGCTTGGAAGCAAGTTTGAAAAAAACCACTCCAGGGACCAAGAAAAGGTAAACAGATGACAAAAGAAATCCTGGTTTCTAGGTATGAGGTTAAAACTCATGGGACTCTTGCAGGTCAAGCAGACAGATGATTCAAGAAGCCGTACAGATGGTCTCATGGTGGATAACACCCAACCACAGGCAGTGACTTGGGACAGGTATACTTTAAAGACGCATATTCACCTCTTTACTTAAGCATATTTCTAGGGAGAAACGAGGAGTGGTCTAAAACCCTGTACCACGTTTGAGACAAAAAATCCACCAAGTAGACCTAACGGCAGATCAGACATTGGAAGAGAAAAGACTACCCTGGTGGTTCAGAGGGTAAAGAAACTGCCTGCAGTGCAGGAGACCCGGCTTCGATCTCTGGGTCAGGAAGACCCCCCAGAAACGGAATGGCAACCCACTCCAGTATTGCTGTCTAGAGAATTCCATGGACAGAGGGGTTGCAGAGTTGGACAGGACTCAGTGACTAACATACAATGAGCTTAAAAACACAACAGTTAGAGTTATCCAAAATAAAACATCCAGCAACAGTGAAATGTATCCTTTTAAAGTATACACGTAACATCTACCAAACGAGACCCCATTCCGTGCCATGAAACAAGTCCTGATGAATTTAAAAGGATTTAAGTTTTTCCAAATATGTTTTCAGACCAAAATGGATTTAAATTAGAGATGAATTAAGAGCAAGATCTCTGGAAAGTCCAGAAAATTTGGAAATTAAATAGNTTCCAAAATCGTTGTGGATGGTGACTGCAGCCACAAAATTAAGACACTTGTTTGTTCTTTGGAAGGAAAGTTATGACCAACTTGGAGAAGCAGAGACTTTACATTGCCAACAAAGGTCCGTCTAGTCAGGGCTACAGTTTTTCTAGTAGTCACGTACGGATGTGAGAGCTGGACTATAAAGAAGGCTGAGAGCCGAAGAACTGATGCTCTTGAACTGTGATGCTGAGGAAGACTTTTGAGAGTCCCTTGGACAGCAAAGAGATCCAACCAGTCCATTCTAAAGGAAATCAGTCCTGAACATTCACTGGAAGGACTGATGCTGAAGCTGAAACTCCAATACTTCGGCCACCTGATGCAAAGATCGGACTCGCTGGAAATACCCTGATGCTGGGAATGATTGAGGGCAAGAGGAGAAGGGGACAGCAGAGGATAAGATGGTTGGTGGCATCACTGGCTTAATGGACATGAGTCTGAGCAAACTCCGAGAGACAGCAAAGGACAGAGAAGCCTGGCATGCTGCGGTCCGCAGGGCTGCAAAGAGCTGGACGCGACTCAGCAAATTAAAACTAGTGGTCTCCCCCCAGCTTCCCTACCCAACTACACGGTCACCCAAGGAAAACAGAACTTCAGCTCTGGACTTGGTGCCTGCACTGACATCTCAGGGCCCTCAGCACCCATGTGGCCAGGCCTGCCTGGTCTCCCTGCCTGGCCTGCACGCTTCAGCTCCAGCACAGTGAGTTGTTTCTCGGTATCTCAAACACGCCGCGTGCTCCTCTGCTGCCTAGAGGTTCTGGCCTTGCACCTCTCTCTCGGCCTCGAGCACTCTCCTCCTTTACCTTCCCCTAACTCTTACTTTGTAAGGACTCATCTTTGACGTTTCTTCTTCCACAAAAACCTTCCTTGTCACCACGAGACTGGACCAGGGGTGTGTCCCTGGACTATGGCACCTACCACACTGAACTGCATACCCTTCTCCCCACCAGCAGAGCCCAGGGCAGGAAGAGACAGGCTGAAGCATGGAGACCGAGGTGTGGCTGCAGCAGCAGTAGAAATAGTGAGGTCCTGGACCACAGCTGTGATGGGGGCTGCCAGAAGCACACGGCTGGAGAGATTTAAGCAGCACGGAGTGTCTCTGTGTTTATACCTCATTTATACTGGAAGCCACCGTGTAATAGGTGCTTAAATACTTTTCAAAGAATGAATAACTTAATGAAGACATGATTTAGACATACAAAGTAAACAGAACACCTAAAACTGGCTCAGTACAGACTTATTAAGCGCTACAGGAATGTAGACACGAAGGGATGTGTGGCTTGAAGAGACAGTGGCTGGCGGAGTGGCAAGCAGAGAGCCAGTGAGTGAGCGGGCAGCACGGGTGTGGGGGCTGGGTCTGAAGAACAGCTCCACGGCGGCCGATCAGCAGCCAGGGAAGCCTGAGCAGCTCACTCAATTTCTCTGGGCCACACCTATAAAAAGAGGGCAACACCACCACCTGCCTCGCAGGGCTCGTGTGAGGATGAATCAATCTTTGTAAAGCCCTTAGAAGGGCAGTGCCTTGTACAGAATAAAAGGATGTAAGTACATGCATGCACCAAGTCGCTTCAGTCGTGCCCAGCTCTTTGCAACCCCTGGGCTGTAGCCCCCAGGCTCCTCTGTCCGTGGCGCTCTCCAGGCAAAGATACTGGAGTGGGTCGCCATTCCCTCCTGCAGGGGACCTTCTTGACCCAGGGACAGAACCCGCAGCTCTCATGTCTCCTGCACTGGCAGGCGGGTTCTTTACCACTAGCGCCACCCGGAAAGCCCAAGTATATATAACATACTATATTAAATTAAAGAAAACAAATCCTGAGTGTGCCTGTGGAAATGGCTGCATGGGGAGGGAGTAACCGGGGGCAGCCGCACACCTCCACCTGTTAGGAAGTGAGGTGCCAAGCGCATGCACTGCGAACCACGGAGAATTATCGCATCATCTAGAGTTTCTGGGTTTTACACATAAGCACAAAACTCACAGTACACTGGGAAAACTAAAGGAAAGAAACCCGAATTATATGTTCACAGAGATACACGAGAAATAAGAAAACGGAATGCAAATACCAGAAATTTTGGGAAAGAATGAAGACACGCAGACGGTAACATCTCGATGGAAGGTCTAGACTCAGCCAAGGAGAGCACCAACAAACAGAAGAAGGCAGCGAAGAAACCAGCCCGAGCCCCGTGCAGAGCCAGCCCCGAAAGACGCAGGAGGCACGCGGGCTCAGTCCCAGGCAGAGAGGGAAGAGGGCGCAGGGAGGCGAGGCTGAGGAAACGATGGGCGGAAAAATTTCAAAGAAAGAAACGTGCAGGTCCTCAAACTCAAACCCGAAAGAGCCCTAAATGCCACACAGAAATGATAACAAGAGCACGGCCACGGCATCACAGATCCAAAGTCCCTGCCCCAGCACGCCGAGGAGGCCGCCCCGGGAGCGCCCACTGCTTCTGTGCCGAGCGGCCTTGCAGTCTGCGCTCCCTCTCCCGCCTCCCTGCTGGGGGACAGGCTCTGCCAGGGCAGGATCTTCGGCGCACTATCCTCTGTGAACGCCTGCCTGATATGTGACTGAGGGGAGTGCGTCTGTATTCACGTGAAACTATTTTTAAAGAGCAGATAAAATAACCTAGAAAAAAATGTACAAATTCAAGTGTCCATGGGCAAGACATTTCTCTTTAGACCTGTATCTCCATCTCTGTAAAATAAAGGCGTTATCTTGATGACATCAAATATAAAAGTCATTAACAACTATTACCGGATGCTACAGCTATATTATTTTTTGAAACCTCTGCATTTAAAAACAAATGTGGGTGGTTTTCTTATTTCAATAGGCTTACTGAGAGAAAATCTGAGAAATGATCTGCCTCTCAAGCATTTAATTAATAGGACATCTGCAAGAGAAAAGTGACCCCCAATGAACCGTAGTCACAGAGTGCTGCATTGGGGCCACGCAAATAATCCACGTGCCGTGTTCACTCAGTTTATACCTAACACGCTGAAGCCAACTGCTGGTGCTTCACTCCCATACATCCAAACTACGACTCCCGGTTTGACCCACGTGACACAGACTCTTATCTAGCAAATTCTCAACAAACCCACAACACAGAGGTCAGCTACAGTGATTCTGCACATCCTTCCAATTCTATACCCCAAATAAGTAAAGAGCAAGCCACTACCAGTTTAAGACTTACGTGAGAGTTGGCTGGGAAAGGTAAGCTGCTAATACATAAAACAGCTAGAACCAGTACTGCTGGCTTTTGACTAAGAATACTTAAAATGGCCAGACCTCACGGTTGTATATAATTTTATCTCCATTTAAGCTTCAAAATCTACGTATGTAGATTACAAGAAAATGTAATGGTTCTAACAGATCAACTTGTATTTAACATTTGATAATGTTATTACTAGAAAAATATCTAATCTTATTTTTTCATTCTCAAAGAATATATATATATATACACATACACACAAAGAGAGAGAGAGTTCTCAAACTGCAACCATGCTATGACTTCCTGCGTGTACTTGAGCAAACTAGAATAGCCCCCACCGTGGCACAGTGAGATTTGATTGCCAGACAGGAAAAACATGCTTGGAAGCAAGTTTGAAAAAAACCACTCCAGGGACCAAGAAAAGGTAAACAGATGACAAAAGAAATCCTGGTTTCTAGGTATGAGGTTAAAACTCATGGGACTCTTGCAGGTCAAGCAGACAGATGATTCAAGAAGCCGTACAGATGGTCTCATGGCGGATAACACCCAACCAGAGGCAGTGACTTGGGACAGGTATACTTTAAAGACGCATATTCACCTCTTTACTTAAGCATATTTCTAGGGAGAAACGAGGAGTGGTCTAAAACCCTGTACCACGTTTGAGACAAAAAATCCACCAAGTAGACCTAACGGCAGATCAGACATTGGAAGAGAAAAGACTACCCTGGTGGTTCAGAGGGTAAAGAAACTGCCTGCAGTGCAGGAGACCCGGCTTCGATCTCTGGGTCAGGAAGACCCCCCAGAAACGGAATGGCAACCCACTCCAGTATTGCTGTCTAGAGAATTCCATGGACAGAGGGGTTGCAGAGTTGGACAGGACTCAGTGACTAACATACAATGAGCTTAAAAACACAACAGTTAGAGTTATCCAAAATAAAACATCCAGCAACAGTGAAATGTATCCTTTTAAAGTATACACGTAACATCTACCAAACGAGACCCCATTCCGTGCCATGAAACAAGTCCTGATGAATTTAAAAGGATTTAAGTTTTTCCAAATATGTTTTCAGACCAAAATGGATTTAAATTAGAGATGAATTAAGAGCAAGATCTCTGGAAAGTCCAGAAAATTTGGAAATTAAATAGCACACTTAAAAATAACTCACGGGTCTAAGAAAAAATGAAAAGAGCAATTAGAAAGTATTTTGAACTGGATGAAAATTAAACTCAACACAGCAGAATCTGTGGAACGCCATGAAAACAGAACTTGGGGAATTTATAATCACTAAATCCCATGAGAGAAAATAAGAAAGATCTCAAATAATCCTGACTGCCACCTTAAAAAGCTAGAAAAGGAATAACAAATTAAAGGAAACAGAGGAAAGGAAATCATAAATACCAGACCAGAAATGAAAGAAACAGAAAACAGAATGACAACAGAGAAAACTCTACGACACCTAAAGAAGTCTTTAAGAAGACCCACAAAACTGATAAGCCTCTGGCTAGGTCAAGACAAAGAAAAAAAGAGAGAAGATACAAACTACCAGGATAAAAACTGATCAAAACCCTCAGGAAACTAGAAACAGAAGGGAACCAATGTTGACAATTATCTACAAAAAATGTAACTAACATCATATCCAGTGCTGAAAGAATGAATGCTTCCCTCTGAGGCCATAAGAAACACAAGGATGACTGTTCTCGCCACTTCTATTCAGTACAGCACTGGAGATTTTCACTAGGAGAAGAAAGATGGAGAGAGGTGTCCAAAGAGAAAGGGTAGTATAAAACTATCTTCATTTACAGATAACATGAGTGCTTATGCAGAAAATTCAGTGGACTCTACAAAAAATTTACTAGAACTAATAGTGAGTTTGGCAAAATTGCAAGATATAAGATCAAGACACACAAAAATAAATTTTATTTCTCTGTGCTTGCAATGAACAAGAGGAAATTAAAATTTTAAAAGCAGTATCATTTACAACAGCATCAAAGTTACAAAGTACTTAGGGATAAATCTGACAGAAGGGGTGTAAAGACCACACACTGAAATCTACAAAACCACGCTGAGAGCAATCACGTAACGTGGGCTTCCTTTGTGGCTCAGCTGGGAAAGAATCTACCTGCAGTGCGGGAGACCTGGGATCAATCCCTGGGCTGGGAACACCCCCTGGAGCAGGGAAAGGCTGTCCACTCCAGTGTGCTGGCCTGGAATGGACTGTACAGTCCATGGGTCGCAGAGTTGGGCACGACTGAGTGGCTCCCCTTTCACTTCGAAGAGATGCCGCCCTTGGCTCAGGGCTAAGGCTCGACACTGTCAAAATGCCAGCTCTCCCTCAAACTGAACTACAGACTCAACAAAAACCCGGCAGACCTCTGTGTGTAAAAACAGACAAGCCGATTCTCAAACTCATATAAACATGCAAGAAACCTAGAATAGGCAAAACAAGTTTGCTGCAGACACTATCTGACTTTTAAGACTCACAAAGCCAGGATGTTCATGACAGCAAGGCAGTGATGTAAAGATGGGCAAATGTCTCAGGGGGAACAGGAGACTCCTATAAAAATAAGCACACCTCTACATAAGCAACAGATTTAAGGTAATGTGGTAGAGAAAAGACAATCCATTCAACAGATGTTACTGGCCACAAGTGGATATTCATATAAAAAAATAACATTGGATATATATTTCATACAGTCTATAAAAAGTAATTCAAAATAGATCATAAACACATAAAGCCAAAACTATAAGACTTTTAGAAGAAAACACATTAGATATTATTTGCAACCCTGGGTTAGCCCCAGATTTCTTAACAGAATGCCAAAAGTACAATGCAAAAAAGGAAAAAAAATCAATAAATTTGACTTGACCAAAATTAAAAACATCTCATCTTTGAAAGACACCAGCAGAAGCATGAAAAGATAATCTGAACATCCGGAGTAAACACGGGTAAAGCACATCTGACAGAGGACACGTATCTGGACCACATCAGAAACGCTCAAAATTAGCAGTAAGGAAGCTGGTGGGCTTCTTCAGATGGACAAAAGACCTGAATAGAAAATCCAGCAAAAAAAGACATGGATGATAGATGAGCACCTGAGGGAAATGTTACTTATTTAAATCTTAAGAATTCCATCAAACAGATCAGATCATTCAGTGAGTATTACTGAATACCCGCCTACAACTAATCTGCAATAGGGTTTCATGCAAACGACACCCCTCTGTTACAGTGCTGGGCACTTTCCTTTCTCTACTCCACACAAATACGTACAGCTTCCACACATAAATGCATACTAAGAAACTCCCATCTGGTACCCATTCAACACCACAGTGAATGAAGAATTAACAGCCTCAACTTGGTACAGGCAAGTACTCTAGACCAAGGAAACGTTCTACTGAGTGGTATTTAAGTATCCATTTGGGCTAAGAAGAATTATAAGAAGACGCTATTAACTTAATTGAACCTTAAATGAAGACTACTAACTTAAATGACCACTGATAGAATACGGGAAACATATCTGGAGATATTTTTGCATCTGCAGCAAGTTGGAAAAAGAAAAAATACTGAACATATGACATCCAGAAACCACGTACTCTACCACCAGAGACGACTGCAAACTCTGCAAACCCAGAAACCCACAAAAAGACAGCTGCTTCTGAGTAAAACTGCTCACACCATATGCTTCTATAAGTTACTATCTGAAAAAAACTGGACCAGCAGAGCTTATTCTAGACTGTTTTAATAAAAAGAACAAAAAAGAGAGGCTAAAAACAGCATTCCCCTCCATACCTGCTCTCCCCTCTCCTTTTCTTTGGCTTTACTCCTGTAGACCCTAGCAGAGGCGGCGTCCTGGGATGGAACAGCAGAGATCTGATTCAGTGGCGTGTTCATCCCAGCCTCCTGTCTGGTCTCCCTCTTTACGGAAGAAAGTCTCCAGTGGCAGAGTCATTTTGGGCCATGGACTTCACGCTGAGAGAGAGAAGGGAAGACAAGACATAACTGATCTGAAACACTTAAAATTTCCAACAGTGAGATTAGTATTTTATATTTATATTCATATTTAAATAAGTCACGATGTCTAACATAAACACTTCATCTTCAGACATGACAGAATACAGATGCTTCTGTGGGGGAAGAACTGCGACACGTTTCCCATATAAGACGGGAGCACCTGAGAAGTCTGCTGAACCAGGCACACGCATGTGTGTGCGCGTGCTCAGCGGCAGCCCTGCCAGCTCTCTGCAGCCCCAGGGACCGTGGCCTGCCTCGCTCTTCTGCCCATGGAATTTCCCAGGCAAGAATACTTGAGTGGGTTACCTCTGCCTTCACCAAGGACCTTCCCAACAGAGGGATCTAACCGGTGTCTCCTGCGTCTCCTGTCCTGGTAGGTGGATTCTCTACCACTGAGCCACATGGGAAGCCCCCAGGTACACGTATAATCAGATATTACTCTTCCGACGGCAACTGGGTTTTTAAACAGAGCAGTGTCATCCCTTAATAACATTTTTGAAGTTACACATTTTTTCCTGAACCAGTTGATATCAGTAGTGATCTTTCCTTAAAACCACAGACCTTGAGTCCATATAATGGAGAGACTAAAAGTTAGAAAGTCTAAAATGACTCTAAGATGTCTATGATCCATGCTTACCCTTCTGAAAGTCTAGGCTCTCTAGACCAGTCACTGGCAAACTTCTCCTCCAGAGTGCCAGAAGCAAGCACTTTATCCACTGCGGGCCCACTTGCTACACCTACTCAGTTTTGCCAATGCAGCCTGGAAGCACCCACAGTGGGCGTGTAAACAGATGAGAACGGTCACTTTGCAATAGACTTCACTTAAAAACAGGTGGCAGACTAGGTTCGGCCCATGAGCCTGGGATTCGCTAACCCCACTTCTAAGCATATTACAGGGAAGATGAGGGTCATCCCAGACATTCCTGGAACCATTGAAGGCTGCCTGTAGGTAAAGTAACATGTCTGAATAAGCTATATTCACGATTCCAGGCAACTGTTACTCTTTTTTCTAGTTTTCTCGTTTTCTCCTACATTCCTCCAAAGTGCCTAGTAACTGAATTATATGTTCTTTATCTCTGCATACACTGAGATCTATCAAACTCTGTGTACAAAACCAATTAAATATAAGTTATCCAAACAATCCATAATGTTTACAAGATAATGTTTGATGCTGCTTCAGTTTTAACAAAGGATGGAAGCCTTAATACAAAAGAGTGAATCTCTAACTTGGGGATTTTCATTTATTAAACATGTACTGGAGCTGGGGCGGCAGACAGATAGGGTGAGCAACATAGGGCCTGATAGCCCTAAGTTCACGCTTGTCAAGCAGCCATTTGCTACACCTCTCCCCTAACTGTGCTCAGGGCCAAAGGTACGTTTTTGAGTGTCTGCTCCCTCCTCTGACAGCGTTACTAACCAAACTGAAGAGTAGCAGGACTCACGAAATCGATTTCTTCCACAGGTCTCTGATCAACAAGCAACAGGAAGGAGCAAGAAGCCAGAGAGAATCAACACACATGAGAAAAAAGGCTAAAAGAATATCCTGTTTTTAAAAAGCCCCGTTTAATAACTGGTAACCAACAGAACAGGAAAAGACAGTCAGTAGTATTGAAAAAAGTGAAAGTGAAAGTTGCTCAGTCATGTCTGACTCTTCGAAACCCCATGGATTTTAACCTGCCAGGCTCCTCTGTCCATGGGATTCTCCAGGCAAAAATACTGGAGTGGGTAGCCATTCCCTTTTCCAGGGGATCTTCCCAACCTAGGGATTGAAGCCAGCTCTCCAGCATTGCAGGCAGATTCTTCACCTGTGTCTAGGTATTATATTTAATAATATATAAAATGTTAAAGTCTAGACGTTATACATCACATATTCTATTTCAAGCCTTTGTATGAGGCTGACCCAAGCTGGAGTACTGTGCTCAAACAAGTGGTCTGAACACATGTATTCACATTACATAAGACAAGAGGCACTCACCCACTGCTGCGATGTCTTATACTAACGAGTGAAATTCCTCTGTGAGAGATGACAAACTCCATGTGGCCTCAGAACGATTACTCAAACTGAGCGTGCCTGGAGTCCCGCCACATGGCACACCAAGAGTAGCCTTTGGAGCTTCTGGTACAACCATCATTGTTACGTCACTGGTACCTGGCCGTGTCAAGCCTGGGAGACTACGCGTGCCACAGAAACACAAACTGCGAGTGTTTTAAATTTTAAATTTTATTGCAAAGTTTTACAGGACCGCCCTCGTTACAGCCACACAAGCTACTCTTCTGCTATACCCTCCTACTCCAGGTACTATACCTAAAAGCTCGCCTGAAGCAATCCCTGTCCTATGCCAGACATACTTAGGATAAAAAAATGATAATTTAAAAAACCAACCTACAAAATAAACCATGCCACTTTGCATGTGAAGGTTCATACGAAAAGCATAAAGCAGGTATTACTCATACTATTTTCTTTACATAATTTCCAAGAATCGTTTCATATCAATTCAAGTCATGCTTAATTAAGAGCAATATTTAAACTTTTGCACTATGCCTGACAATCCAGGCATGAGGACTTTAATTCCACCAAAGTTACCTTGCAAAATACAACACACCTAGTATGACCACCCATTATTCAGAAGAACTGAACTGAAAAAGCTGATTGCTGAAGAGAATATGGGAATGAACACAGCATGTTCCTGGACTGGAGGCCTTACTATCGTTAAGATGGCAATCCTCCCAAAACTTACCTACAAATAAAGCAATCCCCATCAAAAACTCTGCCGACTTCTTTGCAGAAACTGGGCAAGCTGATCCTCAAAGTTATATGGACACAGAATATCCACAACAATCTTGAAAGAACAAAGTTGGAAAACTCATATCTCCTAATTTCAAAACTTACCTCAAACAGATGGTAAGCAAACCAGTGTGGAGTTGGGTTCAAGATGGCAGCATAGGAAGATCCTAAACTCACCTCCTTCTACAGACACAACAGACAGACAGCTACACAGGAGGATAAATTCCTCTGAACAGAACCGGAGAACTATCTGAACACCAGCTCCACAAAAAAGGATAAAGGGTCACATCGAAACGGATAGGAAAGGCATGCTGTCACCAAAAACCCCACTCCTCGTGTGATGACGCACGATCAAGAGCAATCTTAATAAATTAATCAACTAATCAGTCAACAGACAAACAAATGGACCTTCTCCCCAAGAAGTAAGGGGTTTATACCCACCCCAGGCACCTCAATCCTTGGGTCCTACACCAGAGAGAAGAGACTGAATGTCTGGATTTGAAAACCAACAGGGCTTATCTTACGGAGAAACTCAGGACTTCAGGGAATAAAGACTTCATTCCTCTCCAACAGAACCACTCACCCCAAGAGCCAGCGCAGAGAGCAGCAGTTTCTAAAGAGCTTAGGCCATATGTGAAGCAGATTCATCTACTGGTCTTACAGCATCTGTCCAAGGGGCAGAAGTCTGCTGGGGCCCTCCCGGGACGGAACGCTGGCAGATGCCACCTTCGCAGGCCGCCTCTGCCCTGCCGGCGCTGGCTGGCACCTTTTTGCACTTTCATTCTGAGCTGCTGGCAGTGGCGTGTGAGCAGCCCTGTTCAAGTCGCAGCACCACCACAGGCAGCTGGTGAGCAGCCGCGCACCCCCATTCCACTCACACCACCCCACGGGAGCCAGCAGGCAAGCACAGCCTCACAGGGCATGTCCCTTGAGTGCCAGGCTCAGGCTGACAGGAGGACTGTTTCCAGACCCCACGAACCCCAACAAGTGCAAAGAGAGTTCAAGAAACAACCAGAAATTGGGGCAAGGCTAAGCAATAAGGCTCATCTCCCACACAGAGCCACCCCTTGGAGACAGGGCGAGACGGCTGCTCTGCAGGGTACACAGAGACGAGCAGCGAGTCGAGCAAAACGAGGACAGAGGAGCGCCCTCGAGATGGAGGAGAAAGGTGAAGCCCTCGGGAGAAAACCAGTGGAGTGGAAGTAAGTGGCTTACCTGACAAAGAGTCTAAAGCAGTGGTCATAAAACGCTCACTGAACTTGGGAGAACAAGCGAGGAACACAGCGAGAAATTCTACAATGAGATAGAAAATATAAGAAATTTCCAAACAGAACACACAGAGCTGAAGAACACAAGCGAGCTGTGAAACTCTAGTGGGAGTCCACAGCAGGCGAAGATACAGAAGAACAGACCACTGGCCGGGGAGACAGGGCAGTGGGAATCTCCAAATAGGATGGCAAAAGAGGGAGAAGCACTGTTAAAGCATGAGGACAGTTTAACGGACCCAGGGGGCATAGCAAGTGCACTGCCATCCGCATTATGGAGGGTCCAAGGGGGAGAGAGAGAGAGGACAGAAACGCACTTGACATGATGGCCAACAACCTCCCTAACCCAGGTAAGAGACACACATCCAGGTCCCACAGGCAAAGAGAGTCTCAAACAAGAAGAATCCAGAAAGATTCACATCAGGACACGCGATAATTAAAATGTCAAAAGGTAAAGAGAGAGTCTTAAAAGCAGCAAGAGAAAAATAACGATGTACAAGGGAATCCACACAAGGCTATCAGTTGATTTTCAGCAGAAATTTTGCTGAAAAGAAATATGGGTACACACTACACCATGGATGGCCCTTGAAAAGAGTAACTAAGTGGAACAAGGGCCACACATCAGAAGATTACCCTTGCGTGAAATATCTGGAGTAGGTGAACATATAGGCACAGAAAGTTAACTAGTGATTGCCAAGGGCTGACGTAAGGACTGAGGGGAAGGCGGCAGTGATGACTAAAAGGGTTTCTTTTTAGGGCAAAGACTATGTTCTAAAATTTATTAAAACATAACTCTCAAAAAAATTATAACGCTGATGTCTGCACAGCACTTAAGTATACTAAGAGGCGCAGCATCCCACCACTCAGTGAGTGGATCGCGATGGACGTGAATTACATCTCAATAAAGTGAAAGTGAAAGTGTTAGTTGCTCGGCTGTGGTCAACTCTTTGCCAGTCCATGGACTGTAGCCTGTCAAGCTCCTCTGTCCACGGGATTCTCTAGGCAAAAATACTGGAGTGGATTGCCACTCACTTCTCCAGGGGATCTTCCCAACCCAGGGATCAAACTCAGGTCTCCTGCACTGCAGGCGACTCTTTACCATCTGAGCCTCCACGGAAGCCCACATCTCAACAACAATGTGTGAAAATACGAAAATCACAGGGATTAAGACAGACTACTTTTTACTTTTCCTTTGTGCTATCCCTAATGTAATTTATCTGACGACATGGAGATGGCCACTGTTCTCACTCTTCCTGGCTTTAAGAAAGGTAACAGGGAGTACATGAAACTGGCAATCAGAAACCTAAGCTCAAGCTATGACTCTACTAAATATCAACACTAAGTGCATGACGTTGGGCAAACTGATCAATTTCAAAGGCTGTTTCTTCATCTGCAAAACAGAAAGGTAATAATCCCACTCAGTTCACAGGGTTATTGTGAAGCCAAATAAGATTACACCACACACACAAATATCAGGGTTTTCGGCATCAGCCTGTCTTCCAGTCTGCTTTTCCGAGCATTAGAGACGCCTCTTACTGCTTTACAAAGGCCAGTTTACTTGCTTTGTCTTTCCGGTACTCTTTTCTGTCCTTTTACACCTCAGTCTGACCCAAGATATACACCACTGGGACCTCAAATCCTTTCTGACAGTTACTTAGGACCTCTAGCAGCAAGACCCCAAGGGGAAGCGTGGCTGACAATGCGATCCCTATAAGGGGAGAGGCAGGAAGGCCCAATCCAGAGACGACTGGAGTGGCCTAATAATCAGGCTGTCTGTGTGCTTCCCAGATGGTCAAGATGAGCGAAGGATTCTGCCCATTTCAACAATGCTGGGGACAAATACAGACGACAAAGAAGGCAGCCAGGAGCAGACACGAGATATCAGCGGCCAATCCCCCAGGAGACGGGCACCCCGGGTCTGCACGCCTCCATGCATCTCTGCACACAGGGTACCAGGCTCCAGCAGTGCCCTCCTGCTCCCCATTGTGAGCTGTTGAATTGCAGTGTCCTGACTGGCACTCTAGATAAACAACTTTAAGTTAAGCCTGGTTTTATCAGAAGAATGGCTCCTATAAGCAGTGAGAAGCCTCTGAACAGCTGTCAGCAGACACACACACACACACACACACACACACAGCATTAGGAGCAAGGAGGCCAGTTGTGACATGCAGCACTGAACAACCAAGACCAGACCTGGAACAGAGCTTGGCGGGAGGAGAGAGGCCATCAGAAAACCAGGACCAACATGACCGAGGGAGGGCCCAAACTGTCCTCTGGCTCCTGGCTCTGCCTTCACAAGACTGGGACGCAGAGAGGACTGGGAGAGGCTTGAGGGCTTGGCCATGGGCACACGGAGCTTGACATGCCTGTGGGAAACCCAAGCTATGTACACAGTGCCCACTGGGAGTCACCAGCACATTGTCACATCTGAATACACAGGGACAGAATCTGGTTTCCAAGGAAAACCTGCAGAATCAATCATTTATGTCAACAGATGCTATTAATATAATCAAATGATAAAGCTCAACACCAAAGCAGGATTTTAAAACCTTTTAGGGAAAAGGAAAGGAAAATGCCTAACCATTAAAAAAACCTATCTCAACCAAAACTTACCATTATATTCACACAGCAAAACTCTTAAGAGTTTTAAATTAAAAAGCAAAATAAGCATATTCCTGTCATTGTTATTTAATATTAATATATAGTTAGACACTAGGAGAGAAATTCACAAAAATGCTAAGAGCCGTTTGACAATGTGGCGATACTAAAGACTCTTCATTTCTCTATTTTCTAAACTTTCAGTAACAATGTAATACTTCTATAGTTTAGATACATATTTTTGAAGTGTTAAAAGCTCCAGTCATTCCACATAGGTCAGTATAGTCAGAATTTTATGTTACTGATGAATGTAAACACCGTTGAGAGGGCTCATTTTCTGTGATGAATACATTTCTGAAGACCTCACAGAAATCAAGCTTAACTTTCCTACAGGAATAAAGTAGGAAGATGCATTTTCAGGACACTGATGTTTTCATCTACCGTAGTGTTTGCTTTATGCTCCCTTTAGATTTTTTTCGGCAATTCCTCTAATATTTTTGCAGAGTGCTTTTCCCTAAAAAAAAAAAAACAAAAAAACAGCATAGTGTATTATGGGAATAGCTAGCCTTTCTTTTCAGGGTTTTATTACATCTAACTTTCATTGCAAAGTTACTGATTTTGAAGACTGCTTTCTTTCTTTTTTTTTTTTTTTGCATAGTAAGCCTTTATTGGACTTCCCTGGTGGCTCAGATGGTAAAGAATCTGCCTGCAATGTGGGAGACCCAGGTTTGATCCCCGGGTCAGGAAGGTACCGAAGAGAAGGTAATGGCTACCCACACCAGTATTCTTGCCTGGAAAATTCCATGAACAGAGGAGCCTTGTGGGCTGCAGTCCATGGGGTCACAAAGAGTTGAACATGACTGACTTAAGACTTTCGCAACACAAGCCTTTATTAATATTTCCATGTCACACTACTTTCAGTTCACATATTTCCCACAAGATGCAACTGCAATGAGATGGCCTTTATACATCCTTAGAAATGGCGGCTCAGAACATGCAGTGCTAGGAACACAGCACTATTAACATGCCAGACAAGGGGAGGTTAGTACTTGTCCACCATCAATAAATCTGAGCATCTGCCCAGCACTAAGACTATCTGTTGCTCACGCTGCTTTTTTTCCAGTACATGTTTGTCCCTGTTACTATGGCAAAAAAACTATCTGCAGCAGGAACCATTATCTTTTGCAAAACACAGAAAAGAATAATAAGCATGGGCTATTAGTAAATGTTTTCTTTTAACGATGGTTATAAAAGAAACCTCTTGTTCCAAAATAGTGAAAGACTTCGTTCCACCAAAGGAAAAGAGACTGTTCTCTCTTAACAACAGATTTCCTTGTGTGAAGGAAGCCCCTGCGTATCTGACCATGAGATCAGGCACTTTTGCTGCTTAAATGACAATTTATTGTAAAAGTCCCTCAATTTCCCGCCACCAACCATATAAACCTGCCCACTGCTCTCAACCCTTTCATGAATTAAAGTAATTATATTATGCAGTTCAGGGAGGAGCAGCCCCAGCTTTGGAAGTGTACCTGGGCTCTTTGCCATCCTCCCCACCTGGCTATTTAGGGGCCTCACTCTATCAGCCACCCCCCTTACCCCATACTGTCATCCCATCCTTTCTAAAGACTCCTTCACGTCAGCAAAGTAACAGAATCAGTCTTCCCCAAAAATGCATAGAACAAGTAGTTTATATCACTAGATGCTGTAGAAAAATAATAAAAGTCCATACTGACACAGAATTTCAAAGTGCATTTTGGGCCTCTCATCTTTAAAACCAGAAGTAGAAAGAAAATGCTTGCAACGCTCCTACTCACTTTCCCTCCGTGCCCACTTTTTAAGTCACATCTCAGTGCTCCGTCACCGTCTCGCTCCCACAGCTCAGTCTATGTCATCTCTGCTCCTGGCCTTTCTCACTTCCTGCTCACACTTAGGAGAAGGGCTCTGAATGAAGGAGCCGAAACAATACATAAGCACAAACAGCAAAGAAATAAAGATAGAAAATAAAACCTCGGGGAAATAAAGATAACTTTCTCAAGTTTTAAAAATCCTTTTAAACAAGTCAATCAACATGCCTACAGATGTACAGCCAGGTAATAAATTTCCCGTGCACACTTTGATGGTAAACTCCTGGAAGACGTACACTAACAAAACAAAGGACTAAATCAAGGAGAAGAAAAACGAAGAGGGCACAAAACAGCCACTATAGCTTCGCAGGGGCACCAAGCGCAAGTTCCAGGATGTAACTGCACTGCAGGCCTGGAGGCTGCCGGTACAGAGCCGAGCGGACACAGGGAAGACTTCCTGACACGGTCTCCAGAGCCAAAGCAGTCTCAGCAGGGGAGACGGAGAGACAGATAACACCATGGGCATCTTAGAAGAGCTAAGGGTAAGTCTAATACTGATCACACCAGTGAAGATACACAGTAACAACAGCAGAACTGCGGCAGAAAGACGGCAGAATCGTTTGTCTCTGAAGCGAGCAGCAGTTCAATATTGATTATGATGTCAGCATTATAATGATATAAACAACATCTTGACATGACTAAATCCCGTGGATAGGGAGAAGAGAGGTGGGGTGTGAAAGGAAGTCAAGAGATATTGTCTACTATTTGTAAGCCAGGCAATAGCAGGATTGAACCATCTGAAAACATGGAGGCGAGTCAGAAGATGCAGCGATGACCCGGACGGGGCCGCCTCTGCGGAGCAGGACAGGGCTGTGGAGGGCGGAGCAGAGGACGCCGCTTCTCATCACAGGAGGCTGGTGCCACCACCCCCCACACACATTTCTAAAACTCAGAAGAATACCAAAACAAGCTAGCTTTCGTTCACTTACATTTAGCAAAGAAACGTGTGAGTCTTATTTAACCTTAAGACCTAACCTTAAACTCTTTAGGGGCCAAAACNCCTCTGCGGAGCAGGACAGGGCTGTGGAGGGCGGAGCAGAGGACGCCGCTTCTCATCACAGGAGGCTGGTGGACCACCTCCCACACACACTTCTAAAACTCAGAAGAATACCAAAACAAGCTAGCTTTTGTTCACTTGCATTTAGCAAAGAAACGTGTGAGTCTTATTTAACCTTAAGACCTGATCTTAAACTCTTTAGGGGCCAAAACCTGACCTGAACTAGAAGGAAGCTATTTATATTTTCTATTAATGCCTGTGCAACTCAGTATAAATATTATACTTCAATAAGGAAATATTAATGAGTTTTATGGGTATCGTCCCAGTAAGAGCACTCACTATTACATACCATGTAAAGATTACCTTTCTAGAATCTGAAAATTTCTGAAGTTTAAAGTATTTCTGACCTAAGATGTCTGGATGAGAGAGTTTGGGCCTCCATTACATTTTCCAAAAAGCTATGTGCATTTATTACTTTTTTCATTTTGAAAATACTTTGAAGAAATAAATAGAGAGAAAGTATAAACAGAAAATAGGCAGGAGGCTCGTGTGACCTCAAATAGAACGATACCGAATGTGGCATTATACCTNTCTGGATGAGAGAGTTTGGGCCTCCATTACATTTTCCAAAAAGCTATGTGCATTTATTACTTTTTTCATTTTGAAAATACTTTGAAGAAATAAATAGAGAGAAAGTATAAACAGAAAATAGGCAGGAGGCTCGTGTGACCTCAAATAGAACAATACCGAATGTGGCATTATACCTGGGTCACGATTTAGGTACTGAATTGGGATACTCACTCTCTCAGCGAAAATGTTAAACAGAAAGGGATGAAGCTCCATGTGCCTCACCCTTGGTCTCCTGGGATCACCCGTTCCTCTTGCTTTTCTAGAGCAAAACAGGGCTCTTCTAGCCCTAGGGCTCTTCTCCAATCAAACGGACACTTTTTTTCCTCCCTTCCACAAGTCATCTCATCACAATCGAGCTTCAGTGCAGNGAACGATACCGAATGTGGCATTATACCTGGGTCACGATTTAGGTACTGAATTGGGATACTCACTCTCTCAGCGAAAATGTTAAACAGAAAGGGATGAGGCTCCATGTGCCTCACCCTCGGTCTCCTGGGATCACCCCGTTCCTCTTGCTTTTCTAGAGCAAAACAGGGCTCTTCTAGCCCTAGGGCTCTTCTCCACTCAAACGGACACTTTTTTTCCTCCCTTCCACATGTCATCTCATCACAATCGAGCTTCAGGGCACTAAGGCCAACAGCCATCTACACGGCGGTTAGGGTCAGGGTGACTCGACACATTTACTCTCTCACACAACAGTAGGTCTTTGGATTCTTCGAAGCTCCATTTTACCCTCTCCCACTCATTCTGTGTTCCCTTTCCCAAGTTATCAGATCCGTATCTCTGGCTGCAATGACCACCTCTGCACATTTTACTCCAAAGGAAAATACTGATAAAACAGATGATCAAATTTAATAAGACTTCTGTGCTCTAAAAGTCATCAAGAAAGCTAAAAAGATGAACTTGGGGAGAAAATGTGACAATCATCTATCTGATAGACTTGTATCCAGAGTATCTAAAGCACACCTACCACTTAAACAACACAATTTAAAGATGGGCAAAGGTTTTTAATAGCCATTTCACTGAAGAAGATAAATGAACAGTTACTAAGCTCATGAAATGATCTGCAAATTAAAACCACAATGAGAAAACACCATATGCTCCTGGGCTTCCCCGGTAGTTCAGACTGTGAAGAATCTGCCTGCAATGCAGGAGACCCAGGTTTGACACCTGGTTCAGG
The DNA here is from genome assembly GCA_006410615.1 of Neotragus moschatus. Lineage (NCBI taxonomy): Eukaryota > Metazoa > Chordata > Mammalia > Artiodactyla > Bovidae > Neotragus > Neotragus moschatus. The sequence continues at coordinate 16,816 of SJYA01005727.1, read as the reverse complement.
AAGATTCCCTGCAGAAGGGAACAACTACCCACTCTGGTCTTCTTGTCTGGAGGATCCCATGGACAGAGGCGCCTAGCAGGCTACAGTCCGTCGGGACACAGACAGCTGGGCATGACTGCGTAACTAACACATCCCTCGTAAAAGGGCTATGATCAAAAAGTCCGTCTATATCAACTGTAGCATGTGGAGAAACTGGAGCCCTTGAGAATGTGAAGTGATACAGAGACCGTGAAAAACAGTCTCGACAGTTACTATAAGTCAAACGTAAGCTTAACAATAACAACAACATCCCCAGGAAACCCCACATTTACGAGTATTTACAAAATTGATGAAGGACCTCCACTCCATTAACAAGGACACAACTGGAGTTCCACTTTTGATAAATTCCTTAATTAATGACACTCACCCTTACTGGGCAGTAATCTCCCTAAGGGCAGAAGCCCCATCTCGCTTTGCTCAGCCTGTATCAGCGCTCTCAGGCCAATGCTGTCACATAAGACCCATTCAGTAAATACTGACTAAATCAACTTTCTCCCACAAGAGCCAGAACTAACTGGGAACTTCATTTACGACTCAAACTATAACTAACCCTGTTTACTGTCTCAAACGCTGGTCAAGTAGAACAGTGGAAACGTAGACAACACAACAACTCCGTATTTTTTATCCTGGTGCAATTCATATCAAATGGGAAGAAACAACTGATCTTTAAATATGTGCAACAGTTTGACCACATCAGACTAAGTCCAAAATTGTAATAATTCAAAATGCAATCCAAGTATTTTTAAGAATAATTCTAAAAGATTACAATTATTAAGAACTGCAGATAAGAGCTCTTTTGAGAATAACAAGTTTCATAAAATACAGTTTAGCAATTTCAATCTTTGAGTCAGAAATACAGTGAAGGGGCATAAAATATGCTATTTCACTAACAGTATTTTTAAAGGCCTACTCCCCTCACTCAACCAGAGAAGAACGCTCTCTCACAAGCAACTCATATGTGGCCACTGTCATGCCCACACCAGATCAGAAGGCAACAAGGCATCGACACTACCCTATTCCCATTCTTCACTGAAATTAAGATCAAAATTGAAGTTCAGGGTTCTGTGAATTTTAGGGAAGATGGTGGAGTCACACTACAAGGCCTCCGTATGCTACCCACTAAAAAACAGTCTGAGACAAAGCTTTGACTTGGTCTGTTTAACACTATGATCTTCAAGAACAATGAGCTTATTAAAACTATCAAAATGAATTTTAAAAAGTTAAATGCATCAGAATAAAGTAGCAACTACCAGAAAACACAGATGCAATTACTGAAAGTGAGGAAAAAAATGATACAACACACAAGCATACCCCACAGACTACATGAAGTCTACTCGGAAACAAACAAAAAGAGACAGCTTTAAAGCCCCCTAAAGGGTACTCCCGGTGCCTTCCTCAGTGGGAAAGAACCCACCTGCCAACGCAGGAGACAGGGGCTCGATCTCTGACTCAGAAAGATCCTGCAGGCGCAGAGCAGCTAAGCCCGCACGTCGCAGCTGCCGAGCCTGCACTCTCGAGCCTGGCGCCGCAGCTGCCGAGCCCACGTNTTTAAAGCCCCCTAAAGGGTACTCCCGGTGCCTTCCTCAGTGGGAAAGAACCCACCTGCCAACGCAGGAGACAGGGGCTCGATCTCTGACTCAGAAAGATCCTGCAGGCGCAGAGCAGCTAAGCCCGCACGTCGCAGCTGCCGAGCCTGCACTCTCGAGCCTGGCGCCGCAGCTGCCGAGCCCACGTGCCGCAGCCCCTGAAGACCGCGTGCTCCAGGGCCGGTGCTCCCGCGGCAAGAGAGGCCACCGCAACGAGACAGACGCTCAGGCACCGCAACTCGAGATCAGCCCCAGCTCGCCGCAGCTAGGGAAAAGCCCGCACAACGCAGACCCGGCACAGCCAAAACAAATAGACTAATAAAATTAAAGACAGAAATGTTAAATAAAATAAAACCCTCCGGAATAATTCAGAATATCACCAGAGGTAAGAAAGAACAATTTCAATGTTACATGAAGAACAGCAAATAAGCAACGCTGAGGGTGACCAGCAAGTGAAATCCAAAGAATAAAAAACTTAAAGCTGGTAACGCAAGGGAAACAAACCGATAAGCATGGAAACAGAACTTCTGAATAGTAATTTGCTGGAGAAAACCAGATGAAAGCGCTGACAAATCTAACTGCTTCGTGAGCACTGTCTCACTTGACTCTCACAGCAGCGCCAGAAGGTAGAGAAGCTGTCTCATCTTCACTCAGAGCAGTGAAGCGCCTTGCCTAAGGCTGCTCAGCCACGTGTCGCTAGATGTGGCAGCCTGTGGCGATTCACAAGGTGAAGCTAGAGTGTGTGGGCTTCTTCTGTTTCATCTCACGGCAGCACGGCTGTTAGAAAAAGACAAAACCTGGTATGTGGTTGGCTTTATTATGAAAAGAAGAGGCATGATCCACACGGATGCACAGAGCAGCCCAGAATCCACAGTTTTAAGTAGCAAATGAAAAGTGAAAGTGAAGTCGCTCAGTCACGTCCGACTCTTGGCGACCCCATGGACTGCAGCCTACCAGGCTCCTCCTTCCATGGGATTCTCCAGGCAAGAGTACTGGAGTGGGGTGCCACTGCCTTCTCCTAAGTAGTAAATAGCAAGGTGCTTTTTGCTGCAATTTTGTCTGCATACGGGGACATCTGACCAAAGTAATGGATATACTTGTTAAAAATCTGACAAAATAATAATTTATATACTTCAAGGCTGTAAGACATGCCTGAAAAGTTAGATCCAATTTATAACAAAAATTGGATATTTATCATTTTGAGTTGATTTACAAATATATATCACAAGCCACAGAAAAATACTGCATTTTAAATCTTAAACCATTATGTTACACATATATTACATATACAATAGCATAACCTTAAACCACTTCAACTATTTAAAACTAAAGCTGTATCTTTAACCTACTCCAGTAGACTATTCAAGATTAATTTTCTAACAAGCAGCCTGAAAGGCTGGTGAAAAGAAAGTGTTAGTCGCTCAGTCATGTCCAACTCTGCGACCCCATGGACTGTAGCCCACCAGGCTCCTCCATCCGTGGAATTTTCTAGGCAAGAGTACTGGAGTGGGTTGCCATTTCCTTCTCCAGGGGATCTTCCTGACCCAAGGGCGGAACCCTGTTCTCCTGCGCTGCAGTCAGATTCTTTACCATCTGAGCCACGAGGCAGCCAAGAAGAAAGACAGTGGACTCTAGGTATCCCCCAAAATGCAGGCCAGCGGAAGGAGAACGGGCCCCTAAAGAAAACTGAGGGAGCCTGGTGCTGGAAGTCCTGAGCAGACAGCTGGGCAGGAGAGGAGAGCGCTGCAAGCTGCAATGGGCACTTTAGAATCTCAAGGAACGGAGGAAGAGGGGGGCAGGCCGAAGCTGATGGTGAGTGAGCAGCAGACAGTGTGAGGCAGGCGGGACTCGGATCCAAGCACTGCGCGCCATCTGTGACCCCCAGTGACCCAGAGACCTCAGCAGAGCCACTCCCCCATGTGTGTGAATCAGCTGAGCCCAAGCGTGCTGCAAGGAAAGGGCCTGGACTCTAACGTCTGATTTTCCAGCAAAGTCTGAACCTCTGGAAAGTTAAGGAGGCATACCCACAGGCATTCTCCAGGACAAACACAAGGATACTGAAAACACTAATCCTTAACAAAAGGAAAAGGGGAGACTTGGGGTTCTTGCAGCATTTCACTTCTGAGAAAGGGAAGTGTGAGTCTGACAGACATCAGGGATGGAAAATACCTTCAGTGAAGGACAGACTAATCTTCCTCCAAGCGCTCTTCAATGCTTGTTCTGCAGAGAAAAATCTAATCCTTGCAGATGAGGAAAGGGGGACAGAGAAAGAGTCAAGGCTGCAGCAGCCCAGAGCCCTTCCTGGGCATGCACCACACTGGACTGGAGTGACCTGCCTCCCTCACCAGACTGCGGGCTCCTTGAGGGCTCAGGAAAGAAGCCAGAATTAGAATTACAGAGATGAATTCCTGCCATTAGTGCCAGGATGCTTCTGCTTGCCCCTGCTGCGTAACAAACCACCCCAGCCTGAGCTGCCTGAACAGCAGCGACGTCCTACTCCTCACAACCCCGTGGGCTGACTGCGCAGCCCTGCTGCTGCTCCTGCCCAGCCTGTGTGCTGCTGCACCGGCCAGGCCAGCTGGGGACGGGCTCGGGGAGGGAGGCTGGGCCTTCCTCTCCAGGTGGCCCTCCCCTCAGCGTGGCGGCAGCAGCCGAGAAGCGGGCCTGCCGCACGTGGTGCCTCTGCTTCCAGCCCGCCTGCCCGTGCTCCCCTGGCCACTGCGGGCCACGCAGCACAGCCCAGTACCAATGGCATGGAAGCAGACTCGGCCACCTGACTGGAGAAACAAGCAGGCCCGCGTTGCCAAGGGGCACAGACACGGAGAGGTGATCATTCGGGCGCTGTTTTGTGCCTTTATTTCACATACATTGTTTTTGCTATTCTTCTCTCTGATAACTACTTTCTGATGACTACTTTATTATAAAGTGTCTTTTCACCAATTACATCTAAAACTTTGAGTATGTTCCTTAATTTGTAATGGGGCAGGGGAGTTACTGGGCTCTATTTCTACTTCAGAATGGATCCAAAAACATTTCAAGGCTTAAAGATTAGAATTATTACTGGCAGCAAGGCACATCATTTGAAGATCTTATGTCTCTTACAAACACATACATCTTTCGAAACAATTCATCAAACTGTCTGAAGAAAGAATTCGAGCATTTTTTATAACGGAAAAGTCTAAGGCGGCTCTATCTCGCTTGAAATGCTTTATGCAGAAGAATTCTCATCTCACTCCACTGCATAATGTAGCACACAACGCCTGTGGCACAGACAGCCCTGCAGCAGCCATCTGTCATCTCAGGCTGGAGCACGCGTCTTCTCTTCTTAACACAGGAAGCAAGGCAGAGCAGTCAGAGCAGGGCCTGCCTTCAGTTCAGTTCAGTTCAGTTCAGTCGCTCAGTCGTGTCCAACTCTTTGCAGCCCCATGAAATGCAGCACGCCAGGCCTCCCTGTCCATCACCAGCTCCCGGAGTTGACTCAGACTCAGGCCCATCGAGTCAGTGATGCCATCCAGCCATCTCATTCTCAGTCATCCCCTTCTCCTCCTGCCCCCAACCCCTCCCAGCATCAGAGTCTTTTCCAACGAGTCAGCTGTTCGCATGAGGTGGCCAAAGTACTGGAGTTTCAGCTTCAGCATCAGTTCCTCCAATGAACACCCAGGACTGATCTCCTTCAGAATGGACTGGGTGGATCTCCTTGCAGTCCAAGGGACCCTCAAGAATCTTCAACACCACAGTTGTAAAGCATCAATTCTTCGGCGCTCAGCCTTCTTCACAGTCCAACTCTCACATCCATACACAACTACTGGAAAAACCATAGCCTTGACTAGAAGGACCTTTGTTGGCAAAGTAATGTTGCTTTACCACCTGAGAAATTGCTCTCCAGCCAGGACCAACCCTCCCCTGCCCTGCCGTGGGTGGCTCCATCCTTGCTCATTCTACCGCCCTCTTGGGACATCGTACACACTCTGCACACCAGGTCAAAAGCTTCCTGGCCTTCAGAGCACATCTTAAAATGTATCTTCTCTGTGAGCAAAGAAACATCAAAACAGGCTCCTCTTCCACTCCCGTCTTACCACCCACAACATGTACCCAATACTCCTCACAGTGTGACATTTAACTATACACAATATGCTTCTTCAATATGCGTGCTGGCCAATTTCATGAGTCAACCTTAACAGGCCACAGTACGCAGGTGTTTGGTCAATTATTCTTCGAGATGTTTCTGTGAAGGTATACTCATAGACATGATTAACGTTTAAATCAAGAGACTTTGTGTGAAAGATATTACTCTCCATGACGTGTCAGGTCCGACTCTGTGAGACCCCGTGGACTACAGCCTGCCAGGCTCCTCTGTCCATGGGATTCTCCAGGCAGGAATACTGGAGTGGGTTGCCATTCCCCTCTCCAGGGATTAAACTCAGGACTCCTGCATTGCAGTCAGATTCTTTACTGTGTGAGCCCCTAGGGAAGGGCCTATAATGGGGGTAGGACTCATCTACGCATAGGAAGGCCTTAAAACAAAAAACCCCTAGCCTCTCTTGGAAGAAGAGAGAATTTTGCCAGTAGACCTGAGGTCTCACATTTCAGATTCAACTCTTCTCTCAGCTCCCCAGTCTGGCAGCCTCTACAATCACAGGAGCCAATTTCTTAAAATCTATCAGTAAGACTCTTCATCTATCCATCTATCTTTTCACACACTATTGGTTCTGTTTCTTTGGCAGACCCTAAAACAAATCACTATCTAGTTACAGATCAGCCCTTACAGTACAGAACCCTTGGCCTACTAAAAGGCTGAACCCTCTTTGGACCACTGCATGCTTCTTTAGCAAATTCCCTGGAGTGTTCTGGGTCGTCATGCGTTTCTTTTAAGCATTCCCCACAGTGTTCTATATAAAGCACGGGTGAAATGTTTCTCAAAATTTAACTGGTGCTTCTTTATGACTAAACCTTGAATCCTCCCAGTTTCCGAATCTTTCTGCTTTAATTATTGTGATCTGCATGATAATGTATTACAAGCATAAGCTGAAAGAAAGAAAAGCAACTCTGGCCCCATTTCCCTCTGGGTAAATCCCAAACGTGGTTAAAGTCTATTAAGAATTGGGAATTTTAATATTAATTTGCACAGGTGGTACAATGTAAAAGTCTTCGGCTTACTTTTTGCTCTATGATCTTGAAACTCAGTTTTCTCCCTCTAGATATCACTTTTCAGTGGAAAAAAAACTACAGTGTAGTGAGAAAAACTCTTCAGACAGTCATCAAAGTAGTGACCCAGTGCAAGTCGCTCAGTCGCGTCTGACTCTTTGTGGACCCATGGTCTATACAGTCCATGGAATTCTCCAGGCCAGAATACTGGAGTGGGTAGCCTTTCCCTTCTCCAGGGGATATTCCCAACCCAGGGATCGAACTCAGATTTCCCTCATTGCTGGCAGATTCTTTTACCAGCTGAGCAACAAGGGAAGCCCAAGTAC
>SJYA01005726.1:0-16807 GCA_006410615.1 Neotragus moschatus | reverse complement strand
ATCATCCCCGTGCACCAGTCCCAAGCATCCTGTATCCTGTATCAAACATAGACTGGCAATTTGTTTCTTACATGATAGTATACATGTTTCAGTGCCATTCTCCCAAATCATCCCACCCTCTCCCTCTCTCTCAAAGTCCAAAAGTCCATTGCTTTTATTTTTAAATTTAAGATCCCTTTAATCCTAATACCAAGTAAGTCAGTGATTGATTTACTGGATAAGGAATACTGAATAGTCTTAATTAAGCTCACACTTGAAGAATGCATTGGGTGATAAAATTCAGAGGAAAGGATAAAACCATGGTTGTAGCTGTGCAAATTCTTGAACTTGTCAGGCAAAGAAGATTGTGAATTATAGAACATTGACTGGATTAGTAGAGTCTCTTTTAGGAAATACACATATATTTAATTTATTTTTAGGAAGTATATAATTTAATGTGTTGTTTCAGAAATAGAGAAAGGTGCAAAAAGAACATTAAACCGCTCCATCTAGAGGCAGTCATGGTTGATGCTTTATTCTCCTCCCAGCTTCTGTCTGAGCTGGAGGTGCGCATGCCCAGGGTGGAGGTGCACATTTGGGATCACACTGCATTTCAGTATTATACTGCCTCCCCTTTTACCCCAGTTATCGTTATAGCATCCTGTGCTTTTAAACACTTAAAAGAAAAAAGCAGTTGCATGGTATTTCATGCTTTGGATAGGTCTGGTTAAGACTGTTCTCTGTAATAAGGACATTTAGATTATTTATAGTTTTTTTTTTTTTTTAAACTGTTTTGAAAAGCAGGGACATGGAGAACACTTTTTTCCCTTAGCTTCTGATGGACTCAAGAGAGTTATAAAGCAAAGCATACAGTGTCCTGGTGGGCACCCATTAGGGCTCTGGCATTCCTTTTTTGTTCTCTGTTGGTTAGCAGCAGCGTGGAGTGCCTTGTTTCTACATTTCAGAATAGATTAGAGAAAGGCCTCTCGCTACCTGCTTTTTTGAGACTGATGATGGAGAAAAACCTGAGAACAAAAGTGCTTGGCTAAATCACTTTTTTTCCCTTTTTAGTTCTTGAAATCATGAATCCTGTTTATAGCCCGGGTTCTTCTGGGGTACCCTATGCAAATGCCAAAGGAATTGGTTATCCAGGTAAGCACATAAAATTTTGTTTCCATTATTAAACTTTGAATATATGGTCCATTTCTGTGTCATTAAGAATGCTTTTGATGAACAGACCCAGCTCAAGTGGCTTAGATAAGGAAGAAAATGTGTCAGCTCATGGAATTGAAAAATCAGGAGCTTGGGCTGGCTTTGGCCAGAGCCTGATCTGGTGGTTCCAAGGGCAGGGACTAGGTCTGCTTTCTTTGCTTCCTGCGCTCAGCTTCACTTCCTCAGTGTTGTCGCAGGGTGGGTCACAGGTCACACTTCTCCCCGTTGTGGCTGTGTGGTGCTCAGCCCCTCCCTTGGCTGTGAGTCTCTTCATCTGGCTCTATAGGAAAGCCCCGTGGGACTTCTTGTTCTCTTCATGCCAGCACCCTGGATCAGGAAGGGGAGTCCACTGACAGATTTATGCCTCAGCCGCATTCTCCACCTTAATGAAGCCTACTCGTCAAACATGGGCTGAAACAGGGTGAAGCAAAATTTGTGAGAATAGGAATTGATGGTCAAAAATAGCAAACGGTTGCCCTAATTGAAAGGAATGGTTGCCTGTAACATTACAGTTTTGGGTTTAGATAAAATGGTGGGACAGATACTCTTAAAACCCTGTTCCTAAGAACCCCTGAAAAACTAAAGAAACATTTCAAAAATGTTTAACTGCGCTTTTGCAAGAAAGCCATTTCTACAGCTAAGTATGAAGGTGACATGAAAACCAGAGTATTTGGCCATTGAACTGATGTGCCTACCCTAGGGACATTTGTTCTTTGTGGGTTTTAGCAATGCTTTTGGGGACGAAGTGAAGTCTCTGCTCTTGTTAAGGCTGGGATTTGGAGTGGCACCCCTCGTCAGTCTGATTCCTCCAGAGGGTGATACTCCTATAAGAGAGGTAAGTAAATCAATCCATACTGGTTCCATGGAGAAGTTCATTTCAGCTTGGGCTCTGGGAAGGAAGAAGTCTTTACTAAAAATTTGTAACCATTCAAGGATGTTTTGGGTTCTGCTTTGAATTACTTGTCCTTCCAAGGGGTCCATAAATTGCGAAACTAACAAAAAATGTAGTCTCTGGGCTGCATTGCCCCTGAAGCACCTGACAGCAACAAGCGCAGAGCTGTGTGAAGGCAGGTGCTCCCAGTCCAGGGTGTGCGGGTGGCCCGGGGTTCTGCCTGGTCAGTCAGAGTCATGAGAAACACCATGCTGCTGTTCCTCGAGTCTGCGTCACCAGTCCCGATAGACAGCAGGAAGGAAACATCAGCTGGAAACCACATCAGACAGGCGCACTGATAATAACTGAAGATGCGAGAGACAGAATCACAGCAGCAAGAACCAACTGGAGCTTAAAGCGTTTGAACAGAATTCCAGTTAAACCGCAGGCAAAACACTGCTAAAGGAGGGACCAGCATGCGGCATAAGGAAGGGGAAGTAGACTGGTTACGAAATCAGGGTGTTAGGATAAGAAGTTTTGAGGAGAATTAAAAGCTCCAGCAGGACTAAGTAGAGAAACTAGAAGAAAAATAGTGACAGGATTTTCTGGAATTGGTAAAAAATAATTTAGTGGTGAGACCTCCTGTCTTTAATGTATTTGCACTAGTTTAAACAGAGTTCCGGGTAATCTACTGAAGAGAATCCTGTGTAGATCTGAAATCAGGGAATAGGTAAAACCTGATGGTGTTAGCATTACCTGATAGACTATGTAATGAAATATTGGTTGCCTGTCATATACCAGGTCTGTGTACTTTTTAGAGTTTTTTTGTTTTTGGTCTTCAAAAGGAAATTTCTAAAACTTGAGATCTTTAGAATTTTATAACTGATCCTTATTTTATTCATTTCTTTATACCTTGGAGAAGGCAATGGCAACCCACTCCAGTACTCTTGCCTGGAAAATCCCATGGACGCAGGAGCCTGGTGGGCTGCAGTCCATGGGGTTGCGAAGAGTCAGACATGACTGAGCAACTAAGTGACTTCACTTCCTCTTTTCACTTTCACCCATTGAAGAGGGAAATGGCAACCCACTCCAGTGTTCTTGCCTGGAGAATCCCAGGGATGGGGGAGCCTGGTGGGCTCCCGTCTATGGGGTTGCACAGAGTCAGACACGACTGAAGTGACTTAGCAGTTATACCTGTCTCTTGCCTTGCTTTTAGTATTTTGGTCTCCTTGACTTTGATAAAACTCTCTGATAGCAAAAGTTCAGTATAGAAACTTGTAGCCACTCTAGGTATTTTGATTTTAAGGCTAGGATAACTTTAGTACCAAAAATAAGACATCACAAGGAAAGAAAGTGCCTTTATACCATTTTATGCTTACCATTCTATACTTTAATACGAACAGATGGAGAGGCTTGTCCATAGTTTTCTAAAATTTACATTTAATGGGAAGAAAGGAACATCTTCTAATTGTAGTTACATGAGAGCTGACATACAGTCCTTCATACCTGTGAATTTGGGTATCATGTCCTGGAACCTGGACATAATAATTGGGTTTGTATACATCATCTTACTATTGTTTTCTAATTCATAGCTCCTGTATTTGTTTTGTTCACTTTCTTTTTCTTCTTTTGGATTAAACAAATATTTTACATTAAATTTTTCCTTCTGTTAATTTTTGAAAAAATTACTATGTAGTGATGACTCTAACAATTACAGCACATTTTGACCCCTCTCTTCTTTTGTGTATCATTACCATGCCTTGAGATGTACTATTTTTATTTTGTGCAGTCAACATTACTCACACATTATTTTCATTGCTTTCTGTATCTATATATTTTTTGTTTGGGATCATTTTCCTTTTACTGGGATAAATCTCTTTAGTCACCCCTCCTCCCCCACTCTTACTGCATGTCTGCTAGCAGTGAATTTTCTTTGTGAAAATGTTTTTATTTTGCTTTCATTTTTGAGCCTATTTTTGATGAGTGTACTGGTTTTCTGTGACTGCTGTGACAAATTGCTACAAGGATGGTGGCTTAAAAACCATAGAAATCGATTCTCTCATAGTTGTGGGAGTCAGAAGCCAAAATCCAGGTGTAGCAGGGCCTCACACCCTGTGGAAGCTGGAGGGGAGAATCCTTTCTTGCTTCTTGAAATTTCTGGAGCGTAGATTGCTTAGTGCATACCTCATCCCGGCTTCTGTTTTCATGGTTACATCATTTCCTTCTTATCTGTGTTTCACAGTGTGGACACTTGGGTTTAGGCCCCCACCACCTATAATCTGTGATGAGTATCTTGAGATCCTTAACTTAGGTCGACAAAGAACCTTTTCCCAAATAAGGTAACATTTATAGGTTCCAGGGATTTGATGATATTTCTTCTGAGGAGTTCCTTTTTTCTTTTTTGCCTGCCACACTGAGTGTACAATTTTAGGCTGGCAGTTATTTTCTCTCAGCACTTTAAAGGTAGTTGTGTTGTCCTCTGGTTTCTGTCATTTTTGTTTCTTTCAAATTAGTATTTCCCTGCTCCCTCTTTGCTGCTTTTCACATATCTATGTTTCTCCTGTGGAATGACTAGACGTGACTGTGTTTTGTGTTTATTCTGCTTAGTGCTCACAGAGTTGTTTGACTGGCTTGATTTTTTTTTTTAGTTTATTTAGGTTATATCAGTTCTTAGTTGCAGCATGTGGGATCTAGTTCCCTCACCAGGGATAGAACCTGGGCCCCCTGAATGGGAAATGCTGGACCATCAGGGAAGGAAGGAATGGGAAGAAAAGAATATCTCCTCTGAAGTGAAGGTAGTTTTTCCAAAAGAGTAGGGTTTAGTCTCAGTTTAAGGAGAACACTTTTAAATAGCTTGAACAGCTCAAAACTGCTATTTAGGGAACTGAAAACCAAGTAAGCCAAGAACAACATAAAGAAAAAATTCTGGCAAAGCAGCAAGAGGATGAAAAGTTGGGTTTGTATAGTTTTCAACACAGAAGTAAGAGAAGAGGCATCTCTTCTCAAAAGGCTCTGAAAACCTGTGGCATCAGTGAATAGTTGCAGGGGGTTGGGGTTTCTTTCTCAAAGGCTCTTAGGGCACTTACCCCTGTCTACCCTACCCCGTTACTACATTTACCCTTTCTCCCTCCACTTCCACACCGAAGGGGCAGCACTTTTTAGACTTGAACCTCCAGGGACCATCTCTGCAGCCTAGATTGTCCCTGGAGCCTGGGGAGTTCTGCAACTGGAAGCCAGACTTGCAAGGCTGCCAGAGGTGCGTCACACCTGGAAAGAGCTGGATGCGGGCGACTGGAGCCTTAAAGCTCACCCACCAAGGCAGAGAAGGAGCACATCTTTTTATGGAGCAGGATCAGTCTGCTCCCTACCCTTTTGGTGATCAATATTCACTTGATGAGACAGGGACCACCTCCTGACTGTCTCCCTGGACTCTGCCCTGAGAGACCTCTGGCATCTGTGACAGTGAGGGTCCCGACCTCCTCAGTCAGCTGAGGCCAGCGCTTCAGGGGTCCCTCCAGTTCCATCTCAGACCCTCCTCCCTGGAGCACAGAGGGACTTGGCTGAATCAAGAGTTCCACGAGCCTATGGACTGGTTTTAATCCCTACAGCTTGAGATTCAATTAAATATTACTGGAACCTACGGTAAGGTAGGTAGTCTTCCCTGTAGCCCAGATGGTAAAGAATCTGCTTGCAATGCAGGAGACGAGCTGGGTTGGATTCCTGGGTTGGAAAGATCCTCTGGAGAAGGGAATGGCAGTCCACTCCAGTATTCTTGCCTGGAGAATCCCATGGGCAGAGAAGCTTGGCAGGCTACAGTCTGGCTCAAAGAGCTGGACACGACTGAGCAAGTAACTGCTCCTACTGTAAGGTTGGGAGACCGGGAGACGGAGTCTCAGGACCGTGGGTGCAGCCCTGGGACCTTGCACAGGGCACCCCCTCAACTTCAGGAGGAGGGTTGCTGCAACTCCGCCAGGCCCTCTGCAGCTCCTGCTCCCAGATTCCCCCGGACTTGTAGGTTACTGGTGGAGCAAGCCTGGCTGGTGGAGGGCAGGGGCAAGATGAGGGACCAAAGACTTAGACACTGTGCATAGGTCTCTTAAACAGCTGCAGCAGCTCAGAGTGAACCTGAGCTCTAGTTTTCAAAGAAACACAGTTATTTTAAAGACCATGTTGCAGTCTCTGGATCTGTGGTCTGTTATCAGTTTATCTTTTTTGTTCTTTTTCACTCATATATGGTCCTATGCGTTACCATTTCTAGTATTTTTTTCATGGAATGTAATACATGGTGTATTAAAAAGTGTAGGTGGTCCAGTTGATGTCTTGCTGCTCTCATTTGAGGTATGATTGAAAAAAATTGTATTTAGTTTGTACAGCACTTTTTTAAAAGCGTATGTGATGATTTAATGTATGTATATGTTGTAAAATGACTACCACAATTGAGTTTCCCCAAATAACCACCACACTGGGGATTCGAGTTTCAAAAAATAAATTTTGAAGAGCACATTGACATTCAGTCATATCATGCCCCCGACCAACTGTGTCCATATATTCTAATTTCTCCTTTGTTACCTAAAGGGTATTGTACACTGAGATGGAATTAGGAGTGCAGACATCTTTGTGGTGGATGACACTTGTGAAGGATCTGGTGGGTGGGAGCAGCGTTGGGGAGGGGGAGCCTCAGGACTGTGGTGCACGTGTGCAGTGTCAGCTGACTCGTTGCGGAGCCCTGTGGTAGCATGGTAGCATCGGCAGGGGAGGTCTCAGCAGGCAGAAGTGGCCGAGAGTGTCCTGCTGCTGAAGGCTGCCAGACTCCTTCCTCCTTGAGGCTGAATAGGCTTCTGGAATAGAGGTGCAGGTGGTGGTGTTCGCTTTGCTTTTCAACTTAATTGCTGTTCCCTGTCAGCTCACAAAGGTTTGCCTTGTTCTTTGTGTTTACGTAATACTGCTGCATAAGCCTGCAAGTTGTGGGGTTTTCATAGTTTAATTCAACGAGTTCTTTGGATGGATATGTTGTTTGAAGGATTTTGCTATTCCAGTAATACTGTAGTGTATTGTGTTTGAGGAAATTATCTTCAGGGTGGATTCCTTGAGGTGAAATGGCCAGGGGAGCGAGTGCATGCAGATGTAATTTTTTTCCGGTTTTTAAAAAAATTTTTTTAATTTTATATTGAAGTAGAGTTGATTAGCATTGCTGTGTTAGTTTCAGGTCTACAGCAAAGTGATTCAGTTATGCATGTACGTGTATCCTTTTTCAAATTCTTTTCCCACTTAGGTTATGACAGAATGTTGAGCTGTTCCCTGTGCTATATAGTAGGTTCNCCGGTTTTTAAAAAAATTTTTTTAATTTTATATTGAAGTAGAGTTGATTAGCATTGCTGTGTTAGTTTCAGGTCTACAGCAAAGTGATTCAGTTATGCATGTACGTGTATCCTTTTTCAAATTCTTTTCCCACTTAGGTTATGACAGAATGTTGAGCTGTTCCCTGTGCTATATAGTAGGTTCTTGTTGGTTATCTGTTTTAAATCTAGCACCAACTTTACTCTTGTTTACCATAAGTTCTTCTCTAAGTTTGTGAGTCTGTTTCTGTTCTGTAAATAAGTTCATTTATATCTTTTTTTTTTTTCTTTAAGATTCCACATATAAAAGATACCCCATGATACTTGTCTTTGTCTTGCTTCAGTTAGTATGATGACTTCTGGGTCTGTCCATGTGCTGCAGATGGTATTATTTCATTCTTTTAGTGGCTGAGTAATATTTCATAGTATATATACTGCATCTTCTAATGCAAATGTAATTTTAAAGGTACTAGGACTTCTTTGTATTCCTACCAGAAGTGTGTGAGTCTGTTGTTTCCCTCACAGCCTTGCCAGCAGAGTGTTTTGTCTCCTTTTGGATTTTCTCCAGTCTGAAGTTAGAAATGTGGATGGCAGTTCTCTCTGTTCATGTCGTCTGTTGTTTTTTTCTATTTTTTTTAACTTAAAAAATTATTTACATATTAAGTGTATTTGCCCATTGTCTAAATAATTTGCAAGTATGTTTCTTGTGAAAAGCTGTCTTTTTTACTCAGCTAATGGAATTTTTTGCTATTCTGAAGGTTTTGTTTTCATGAAGTGATTAGGATTTGAGATCACTTCCAATTTCTTGCAAGAGATGAGTGCAGTATTTAGCTTTCCAGCCCCTGTGTGCCAGAAGAGAGGTAGAGTAGATGTTAGAGACAGTTTATGGTGCTTGCCTAGGGGCTTTTTCAGGAGGACAGTTCTGTGGCCAGCGCAGTGGGCAGGAACAGGAAGGGACAGTGGTTCTCAACCTTGTTGATTGGAGCCCTGCAAATTAGAATCTCCTGGAGGGATTATAGCTCCTCACAGCTAGTTATGTTGTTAGTGAAGACTAGCAGACCTTGCGGAGAAGGCGATGGCACCCCATTCCAGTACTTTTGCCTGGAAAATCCCATGGATGGAGGAGCCTGATAGGCTGCAGTCCATGAGGTCACTACGAGTTGGACATGACTGAGCGACTTCACTTTCACTTTTCACTTTCATGCATTGGAGAAGGCAATGGCAACCCACTCCAGTGTTCTTGCCTGGAGAATCCCGGGGACGGGGGAGCTTGGTGGGCTGCTGTTTATGGGGTCGCGCAGAGTTGGACACGACTGAAGTGACTTAGCAGCAGCAGCAGCAGCAGCAGACCTTGGCTCTGTGCCCTGTAGTGCCCCAGTGACTCGTAGCTGGGTCCGGCTGAACTGTGAGGGCCCTAGAGCAGATCACTGAGGCCCCTCTGGTTTTGACCGAAATTTCTTTTGTGTTCACATGATTGATAAGTGGTTATAATTTAGTCATATTAAGGATCCCTCATTTGTGTTAATAAAAGTCAGGTTGCTTGCAAATAGATTGTGAGGTTGGATTTTTCCCAGTTCCATGCGTATATACACTTGCATATGGTTAGAGCCTCTTTAGTGCATGAAGCTCTTAGTGCTCTTACTAATCTTGCTAAGTAATGAGTTACGTGAATAAACTCTAGAGTAAAGCTGCCAGAAATATTGTGAGTTTTCTGACTTCATTTTAGGTTTTTGTTTTTCCTTTGTTTAATTCCACTTCTGTCAAATGTTTTCAGTTATAGAAAGTTGTAAGCACTTACTCATAGGTTTAAATGACAAGTTTATGATCATGACCCATCACAACTCTGAGGCAAGGACACAACTAGAGGCAGCCTGCTGAGTACTCACGTGCTGTTGGGCTCCTGAGCACAGTCTGGGAGTTGTGGTGAAGAAGGTGAGGACAGTCAGGTCTTTGGGAGCCCTGTTTTAAAATCACATTGTTTTTTTATTTTTCTCCAGCTGGTTTCCCAATGGGCTATGCAGCAGCAGCTCCTGCCTACTCCCCCAACATGTACCCTGGAGCGAATCCTACCTTCCAAGCAGGTATGCAAGCCCACATGTGCTGGGTGGCAAAAGTGTTTTGTTAATGTGACTGTGGGAGAATGCAAAGGGGATGAATTTCAAGAAGAGTGGTTATAGAATTGGAATCTGGGGTTTGTATTGATTTCTTGGTTCATTGGATTAGGCTTCTTGATAAGTAGAATAAAAACCTAGTTCATTTTGCATTTAAAGCTTTGTATATTGCATTTTGGATATCCTTCCACAATACAGAACTTCATTCCAGTCATAGCTTGGTACAAGTAACTGTGCCAGACTTTGTATGTATTTATGAAATAGTGTTGATTACTAGAAACTACAGATCATCTTGCCATGTTAATGGGTAGAATTTCCATGTTGCTAATATTTTTAGAGATAACTGATCTCTGTCTAGTACTTTAGCATTTTGATTAGGGTTTTTGTTATGCCCGAGGTCCGAGTCCCCAAAACTGAGAGAACAAAACCTCCATAGCAATGCAAAAGCAAAAAGGGGTTTATTGCTAGCTCGAGCTAGGGCCCAAACTGCATCCAGCATAGTGGAGTCGAGCAAGAGCCCTGAGCCCTGAATTACAGCAGTATTTATAGATTTAGAACAAAGACAGGGAGTTGACCAAGGTGGATTGGTTGCAAGGGTTTCCGGGCATCTACTAATTGGCTAAATTTTTGTGTACGTGGGCTTTCTTGGGGGCTGTCCATTACGTCCTGACAGGCTCAAACCAGGCTGTGGGAAACATGCTAATTGGTTGAGTCCTGACACCCACGGAAGATGATCTCAGTTCCTCCTAGGCGATGTCTCAGCTTCTTGATAAATGGAACTCAGGCCTTAAAGCCTGTCATGGCGTATGTTAGGTCCTAACAGCTTTAAAAGAAAGTCTTACTTTCTGTGTAAGGTCCATAAGAATACTTTCAGATTTCAGAAATCAGTGGTACAGTTGAAAGTGGAATTTGTTTGAGTCTGGATCTTGTAAAGAGAGTTTTTCCTAAATGGGACCTCCTCTGTGAGCCTTTGTTTTGGTGCTGGCTCATTCCAGGCTTCATTCACCCGGAGTGGGCTTCGTGATTCTGCTGCAACTGTGGTGGCCTACACTCTGACCCAGAGGCTCAGCCTCCTGAGTCTGCTGGGGGGCGTCTGTCCCTCGGAACCGTAGCTTCACATAGTTAACTTCACAGAAGAGGAGACAGCAGCAGTGTCATTGTCCTGAGTTCTTGGTTTGATTAGCATAAAATTCTTCCTTCCTTCTGACCATGTCTCCCATTCCAGTCCCATCCTTACTGCCTTTGTTCGCCTTGTAGCTCACACCCAAAGAAAGTCCTTCTTGGCGTGGTCTTCTTGCTTCCAAGGTTTCTCTCCTTGACTTCGTATTCCTTGGCCTTATACCAGAGTCATGTTTGCAGGTTGATTTCCCATGACTCTTAAAACACAGTGAAGCCTAGAGTCTCCAACTTAAAATTCGTAGGGCTCTGCCACATTGACCTGTTTTTTCCAAAAAAAATATTTTTTTTTGTTTTTGCCTGGCTTTTATTCGCACTTTTTCTCTTACACCTGGACTAGAATACCTGCTACTTCATGCCATCTGTTGGGATCTGTAAGGGAACACTCCTTCCCTGGGATGAAGCAGTATTTTTCCCTGTTATTACTCACTGAATTCTTTACCCGCTAAATGGTACTACCATCTCCTTTTGTAAGACGTCTTATCTGGTTTAACTTTCTGAGCAAGCTGTCTGCAGGTATGACTGCCTCTCAGTAAACTGCATGTATTTGAAGGGCACTCGGTACAACGCGTGGCATCCTTTCAATTCCATGTGTTCACCCATTCCTCATCCCCAGAAGTTTTCTCCTGCCCCTTCGTGACCTTGCCTAGGTGCCAGGAAATAGCTCATCTGTTTTCCCTCACTGCAGATTACTTGTAGTTAATCTAAAATTTTGCATAAGTGAATCATATAAAACATATTTTGGAGGGTGCTGGCTTTCATTCAGCACAGTTTTTGACGTCCACGTTGTAGTTTATATCAGTAGTTCATTTCTTATTATTTTTCCATTGTACAGAAATTCCACTAATTGCTTATTCATTCACAGGTTGATGAACATATTTGGCTTGTTTGCAATTTGGGGCTGTCACAAATGAAACTGCTGTGAATATTTGTGTACATTCTTTATATGAACATACACTTTCATTCTCTTAATAAGTACTTCAGGCAGATAGGTATACATTTAACTTTGTGAGAAACTGCCAAACTATCTTCCAAAGGGGTTATGACATTGTATGCTGCCACCAGCAGTGGAAGAGAGTTCAGACTCCTTTATATCTTCGCCAGTACTTGGTATTCATTCTTTTTAATTTTAGACATGCTAATGAATATGTAGTGATGTGTTAATGTAGTTTTAACTTGAACTTACCTAATGACTAATAGTGTTAAACCTTGTTTCATGTGCCTGTTTGCCATTTGACTTTGGTTAACTGTGTACATCTTTTTCTGCCTGTTTTTAAATTTGTTTTCTTTTATTATTATTGGGTTTGATAGTTCTTTATCAGATACATGATTTGCGAATATTTTTTCATAGTCTGTGGCTCTTTTCAGTCTCAACATCGTCTTTAAAAGAGCAGGAAGTTTAAAATTTAACGAAGTTCAGTTTATCATTTTGTTCTTTTATGGATCATGATTTTGGTATCATTTCTAAGACATCTTTGTCTAACCCAACATCACAACAGTTTTCTTCTAGAAGTTTTACAGTTTTAGATTTCACTTTAAATATATGACCCATTTTAGGCTAATTTTTCTATTTGGTGGCAGGAATGAATTGAAGTTATGTTTTGCATAAGTACTAGTTTTTCTGCTATATGTGATCATGCTGCAGACCTCCAGAAAATGTCATTGTTGTAGAATTCTCCAGTGTAGCTCACTTGTACTCATTTTCTCTGTGGTACAAGTTAATGTAAAAATGTACTAGAAGCTTCCAGTTTTTTCTTACCTTTTACAAAAAGAGCCTCAGCTTTATTTGTGGCTGGTTAAGCTGCTTTGCTTGGCCTGCAGGTATGGAGTGCCCCCCTGAGGAGGAGGTTCGGTGTGTAGAGGGTGGGCACTGCTGTCTGATAGCTTTCTCCTCTTGCCAACCTGTAGGACAGCTGCCATTCCTCTTCCTTCTTGTAGAGAACTGGGTCTTTTTCTTTTCCAAGACTGCGCTCAAGCTGTTCCTCTAACCCAGAAGCTGGGGCCTGCAGGGGGGAGTAGTGGGCATAATGGGCATGGTGGCTGCTGAGAGGACCTGCCTTGTTTGAACGAGTGTCCCCTGCTGAGTGCTGGATGGTTGTCGACTGCCACACTGCTGGCCCAGCATTGCCAGATCTTCAGATTGTTAGGAGATGCTGGGAATAAAGATGTATGTAAAATTTGCAAAAACAATAAATAGTACTTTGAAAGCCCCACCAATGTCCTGTTGAGTGCTTTTAGCTACCTGACTGAAGTCTGAGCTACAGCTGTGTCTCTTCTTTTTCTGAGATCCTCTCAGTATTTTTATAACTTGAATTTTTAAATTTCCTTTTTTAGTGGGCCTTTTTCTTATCTGTTGATTAAGTCAAATTTGTCACTGTAAAAAAATTAAAAATTTTCTCCATTTCTGCTGCTTTCTCAATCTTCTGGTTCTCTCACCACCAGATTTTCAGGCAAAGCTGATGTGTAGTATATGGAGTATGTCTGTGTATGTGGCCTTTAAAGCACTTTTGAAGCTCTAACACTGTTTATGTCTTAGTTCTTAGAAGTGTGACATTGGGAGGGTTTAGAGAACCTTAACAATGAGATGTCATGTCTTTTGCTGAAAGATTCCATTACTCAGAATCTGGAGATGAGGGTGATGTTAATTGTATTCTCATGAACAAGCATAGTAAGCTGACTACATGTGCATCTGGAGAGGAATGTCCGTTTTTGGAATCAGAACAATATATTGGAAAGCGTTCAGGCTGTTGTGTTAGCAAGATGTGGTGCAAATCCTGACTGTGTCACTCCTGGGAAAGACGTTTCATTTTTGGCATTTATTTAATGAATCATTATATCTCCTCAGCTATGTTATTTGAGGATTCTAGCAGCAAGCATGCAATTGTACTTGCAAGGCACATTCAGGCACACATTCAGGATTCTTTTCTACTCCCATTTACAGCCAGCAGTATCTGTAACTAACATCATATCTGCATTGATCATCAAGAAAACATTCAGTTTTTTGTAGTAAGCACTGTGTAAGAGGTGATGTAGGTGTTACATTGGCAATGTCTTTTTACAAGGTGAAAACATTGCTAAGAGTGATGGAAAGGCTTCTGTGATTGCTTCCAAGCATGGCTTGGTGGTGGATAAATTAGGGAAACATGTTTGGAGGACAGTTTTGCACTATAATGGAAAGAAGCTTAAAATTGAGATCAGTATGCAAATAGTTATGTGTAAGTGCAGGTCTACCTGGTAAAGTAATGGTTTGATTAAACTGTTGGTTTATTTCAGTGTTTAACTGGTCTTACTATTTGTTTGAGAGGGATATTATATAAGTGAAAATGCTTTATGATATGCTGCTTTTTTTCTTTTTAAACTCAGAATTATGTCCGTGAAGTAAGATCCCAGATTTGTTAAAAATTAAGGTTCACTTTGAACTTATGGTTGATGTGAGGAAGGGATAGTTAGGGAGTTTGGGACGGACATGGACACATTGCTGTATTTAAAATGAATAGGGCTTCCCTGGTGTCTCAGTGGTGAAGAATTCACCTACCAGTGCAGGAGAACATGGGTTTGATCCCTGATCTGGGAACACCCCACATGCCGTGAAGCAACTAAGCCTGTGCACCACAACTGTTGAGCCTGTGCTCTGGAGCCTGGGAGCAGTAACTCCTGAGCCCACATGTTGTGACTGCCGAAGCCCAAGCACCCTAGAGCCTGTACCCTGCACAGGAGAAGCCACTGCAGTGAGAAGCCTGTGTGCACTGCAGCTGGAGAGTAGCTCCCCCCTCTCTCTGGTGCTGTGACTGTGTCAGTATGCACACTGCTGTGGACATGTGGCTGTTTTCTTCTGCAGTTACTTTTTCTTCCCTGGGCCTAGTGTCCTTTATTAGATTTCTGTAACTGCATAGTTAATTAAACCCTCAGCCACCGCCCAGGTGTGGAATCTCTTCTTGACTTTTTAGATCATGTGAGGTGTTTGTGATTTCCCCTCTTGGTGATGTCCTTTTGAAACCGTCTCTCATCTTCTGGCCTTGGCTGCTTGTCCTCTGGGGCTTACTCCTCCATCATCCCAGGGAGTTCACACCTCTTCCCTTCCACTTGATTCTTTGCCTACTTTTTTAGTTTATTCCTTGGTGTTAGTGGAGGATCTTTGTTCAGTAATCTCTCAAGAGAATATTAGAAAATCATAGTTTTGAGATTTTTCATGTCTAAAAACGATTTATTCCGCACTCACAGTTCATGGTTAGTTTGTTTGGATATAGAATTCTAGGCTAACAGTTATTTCCCCTTAGAATTTTGGGAACATTGCTGAATTATTTGCCAGTTTTGTTGTTGCCATTAAGAATGCCATTATCTTATTAAGAAAATTTTATGTATCTGTTGGCTGCGCTAGGTCTTTGTTGGTGCGCACGGGCTTCTCTGGTTGCAGCGAGCAGGGGCTGCTCTTCACGGTGGCGTGCAGGGCCCTCCTTTCGGTGGCTACTCCTGTGGAGCACCGGCTGTAGGGTGTGGCTTCAGCAGTTGCAGCACATGGTGCTAGGGCCGTTGCCCTGCACGTGGGATCTTCCTGGACCAGGGATTGAACCCCTGACCCCCTGCATTGGCAGGTGGATTCTTAGCCACCGGACTCCCAGGAAGACCCAGTATCTTTCTGATGCTTGATTGACTGAGCTGGGCTTATCTTTGGTGCTCTGTCTCCGGGTTCTGAAATTTCACGATGCTGTGTTTGGTGCAGGTTTTTCCTCTTCACATGTTCTATATGTTTCTGAATTTCCATATTTCCTAAGTAAACGTCTTATACTTGGAAAGTTATTATATGAAATCTGTGTGGTATGCAGTACTTTGGTGGAAAAATGATCTGTTTTCAAGTAGAAAGCTTCTGCCCCTCAGAGTTCACAGTTGCAGAGCTATGGCCTGTCTGTGAGTTCTGCCCAGAGAGGTCAGCCCGTGGCAGTGTGCGTTTCCTGAGAGTCCTTATGAATGATCTCTAGGAAAGGAGCATGTGGAAAGCTGATAACTGTTTTTGAAAGACCAAGCAATGAATGTATTTGGTTTTGTATTATGAATCATTGGCACATCTAAAAATTATTTCACAAAAGCTTTGTCTGTTTTTGATATTATGAGATATATATGCGTTTGTTTGTATTTTTTAATTTTAAGGAATTTCCCTAGTGGCTCAGATGGTAAAGTGTCTGCCTATAATGCGAGAGACCCGGGTTCAATCCCTGGGTTGGGGAGATCTGGAGAAAGAAATGGCAACCCACTCCAGTATTCTTGCCTGGAAAATCCCATGGACGGAAGAGCCTGGTAGGCTACAGTCCATGGGGTCGCAAAGAGTCGGACACGACTGAGCAACTTCACTTTCACTTTCGCTTCAAGACTCCTATTGAGATTGTTTGTTGTGACACAATGAGTCTTGTGCTATATAAAAGAAAAGGAATGTGTCTACACGCATTTGGTTTTTAATTGACTGAGAGACAAGTTTGAATCCCTTGAAATTGATTTGTCTTCAGTGTTGGATAGAAAGTGATGTAATAATTTGTGCCCATACGAAAAGCCAACATCAGTTTCTAAGTTTAGGACATAGTTCACAGTTATAAGAATAAGCAGTAGGATAATATATATATTAGAAATTGTTGTTATAATTAGCAGAAATAATGGGTGACTGTTTTTCCAATATACAGAGAATCTGGAAAAAACTCAGCAAACATCGATAAATAGACTGTCACGGTTCTACAGTTAAACTTTAAAATCAACTTCTAAAATTAAACGTTTTACTCCATCCATCCTGAAGTGTGCCTTGTTTTTTCACGTGTTTTGAAGTAAGCTGTGAATGTTGATACACTTTCCCCCATTTATTTCAGTGTGCATATTGTTTGTATTTGTTTACAGTTTTTTTAGGTTTTGATTTTAGGTGAAATATACACATATGAGATGTGCACATTTTAGGTACATCGTTAGTCATCTTTTTATCTTCAGTAAAATTTATGAGGCAGGTGGTAAAAAGGACACTTCAGGGGATTAAGAGACCTCAGACCAGCTGGGTGGACCTCTGTCACAGTAGGCCCCTGCTGCTGCTGCTGCTAAGTTGCTTCAGTCGTGTCCGACTCTGTGTGACCTCATAGACAGCAGCCCAC
>SJYA01005725.1:0-17524 GCA_006410615.1 Neotragus moschatus | reverse complement strand
CAAAAAAAAAAAAAAAAAAAAAAAGCTATGGGGGGGAGAAATTAAAATGATACAAACCACCCAAACAAGGAGACTGCTCAGGCAAAATATAGAAATCCATACGACTAAATACTACATATGAATAACTGCCACTTACTCACAGTGCTGGATTCTCATGTTGACACTTACATTCTCTATTTTATAGCCAATTCTCAATAAGCCTCCAATAAAGAATGTATCATTCTGCAAAACAGAAAAAACATTTATTTGGCCAATTATACTTTAATTTTCTAATGAATAAAAAAAATTCTACATTTTAGGAATACTACTGTATGTACAGGGCTTTCCAGGTGGCTCAGTAGTAGAGAATCTGCCTGCCAAGGAGATCCCTAAGTCAGGCAGATCCCTTGGAGAAGGAAATGGCAACCCACTCTAGTATTCTTGCCTGGGAAATCCCATTGACAGAGGAAGCTGGTGGGCTACAGTCCATGGGGTCGCAAAGAGTTGGACACAACTGAACACCTAAAAACCACCATATGTACACAGCTGTCCACTTCCCAGAGCAGTATCATGCCCAGCTGACCTCCTAAGGACCCTGAGTCAAGTCAGAAACAGTCTTACACAGGGTTCTAATAATAAAATGATTTAGTGTAACTTTTAGATGTATTGATTTTAAAGTTCATTACACCTAAAAATCTTTTCATAAAATTCATTGGCTTATATAAATTATTGCAAAGGATTATCTATAGGAAATAAATATCAGAATGCCCTTTCTAAATTTAAGTTTGCAATCAGAATTTGCAAGAAAAATACTTGGCCCCATAACCAAATGAAATAAGAAAAGTTATTAATGGCTTTCAAGGGAAAAAAAAAGAACCTTTCAGTGTAGTACACAGATAACTCCTCAAATCTAACATGATAAAGTTTATCCCAAAGAAAAAATATTTGTTGTGGTGGTGGTGACAAAGACATGATTTTATGTTATAAGAAAGAACCTGTCACTTTCAGAACCTGTGACAAAGGTTTCTGTGAACCAGGAGCACACTTTCATTTGTGACAAATTCTAATTTCTATTCTTTAAAGAAATGGAGCCAGCCTAGTTCTCATCATGTCACGTCAGAACCATGAAAACAGCCATCTACCTAACCTCTGAAATACACAGCACGAACTCATGCATAGCAGAATAAGCTCAGGTTGCACTGTGCTGTGCTATGCTTAGTAGCTCAGTTGTGTCTGACTCTTTGCAACCTTCATGAACTGCCTCTCGCCAGGATTCCCTGTCCTTCGCTCTCTCCTGGAGTTTGTTCAGACTCATGTCCATTAAATGAGTGATACCATCCAACCATCTCACCCTCTTTCGTCCCCTTCTCTTCTTGCCCTCAATCTTTCCCAGCATCAGGGTCTTTTCCAATGAGTCAGCTCGTTGCATCAGGTGGCCAAATACCAGAGCTTCAGCATCAGTCCTTCCAACGAATATTCAGGACTGATTTCCTTTAGGATGGACTGGTTGGATCTCCTTGCAGTCCAAAGGGATTCGCAAGAGTCTTCTCCAACACCACAGTTCAAAAGCATGAATTCTTCAGCACTCAGCTTTTTTTATGGTCCAAATCTGGGACATTCATACATGACTACTGGAAAAACCATAGCTTTGACTATAGGGACCTTGGTTGGCAAATTAAGCTCAGGTTAACCAAAACTAAAACCATTCCTGTTAGCCACTATAAATTAGTAGCATGGGCCTGATACCATATAAATATTTATATTCTTGAAACAGGGGGGAGGGATATACATTCTATCACTTACCACAACTTTCTTTGCCAAATCCACAATATCTTCCATCAGCTCAAGCTGCTGTAATTTCTTCAAACTTATCTCACAAGCATGGGAACCGCTTAAAGACAAATTTATTTTTTAAAAGATTGTTTTCATATATAAAATTCATTAAATTTTACACTCGACTATATTATACCTCAATTTAAACTATTGTAATAAAAATTCTGTTTCTTTCCTCTAGGTAGTAACAAGCTCTTTATTAAGCAGACAAAATATTATACTGCCAGGGGCCAGAGTGGGAATCCCACCCGTGAAACGGTCACGTGGCAGAAATCCGATGGGAAAGGCGATTTAGATTTCAGAGATTCCCCCTGAGTTTCCCTGAGCATCTACACACCCAAAATAAGGAAACCTGAATATGCCTGCTGCCAGGAGCCAGCGTGAGGATTCCCACACGTGACATAGTCATGTGGCAGACTAGATGGGCAAGGACGATTCGAGTCTCGGAGTTCCCCCCTGGCATTTCCTGAGTGTGTACCCAGAAAATAAGAATCTGCCTGACATTGTACTTTTTTCTAATTCTTCTGACATTCTCTGGAAAAAGTTAATTCTGGGCTTTAGTCTTCTGCATTTGAAAGGAGTGTTTCAGCTCAACCCCCTCTGATAACGCTCTAACTTAAATGCTCTCATTTGCCTAACAGGTTCCCCAGACCTTTTGCAGCTTGTGAATTGCTTACAGCCCCCAACTGCAAGGGGCACAAAGCTTGAAGTATCTTAAAGCTACTTTTTAAGAGCTAAAAAACATATTGGTGACAGGATTTCACTGTTGATTCAATGATGGCTGCCAGACCTCCTTATTCTTTGTCTTTTGGGCACCTGGGAAGATGTTAATCAATGTAAACGGGATATAGGAAAAGATATACAGTAGTTTTGATGTTAGCAATGCTAAACTTTTGAGTTAATTACCTTTCCTTTGCTATAAATCACTGTACTCCTCTTGTTACAAATTGCTGTATTTTTGCTATGTAAAAAATGTAACTTTCTGAGAATGGCACCAGACTTTGGGAAGAACAACACAAATAAGCCTTCTGGTTAATAAACCCTTATCAGAAAAGAGCCATAAAATGTTAACTGGCCTTTTTGCCAGAAGATGATGCAAATCACCTAAGACTTGTGTATACAACTAGGTATGCAGAGAGAAAAGACTGGTTATTGATAAGAGTCTGGGCTGTTAACGCTGTATAACTTGGTGTTACCCATTGATCTTTGTGTATAAAAAGGCCTTCTGAATAATAAAGGATGGACCAGTTACTCGGACTAGTCTCTCGAACTAGTTTCTTGGAAATCTGGCTACCCACCCCGACCCCGTGTCTCTCTCTCTTTCTCCTTTTCCCTCTCCTTCCCTCTCAATTTCTGTCTGGATTCCCATCTGGAGTGGGGAGGCTCACCACGTCTACTTACTTGCCCTGGCTTTCTAAGATGTACGCGAAAGGGAGCCCAAGGTGGGGCACCCTTAGAGATTCAAGTGGGCGCTGGCGGCCCAACGTAGATGGTGCAAACCTCTTGTCTCGAGGTTTTATTGGTTTTCCCCATAAACCAAGTTATTCAGCCTCTTTTCTTCACTTATTTCTCCTACTATACTATTATTTCCTAATCTAATCTTATATTTCTGAATAAATAAGTTTTTCCTCGCCTATCCATCTCCCCTTCGAATCACCTTAGATCCACCGGGGCTGGACCCCGGCATTATACCTTTTTCTTTCTTCTGTATTATAATGCTGGTATTTATAAACAAGTATATTATTTCTTCCTTAATCTAACTCTTCAATTTCATTAAGTCACCATGATTATTCATTCGTATCCAAATCCCAATATTAACTTTTTCCACTCTATTAAACAAAAGTAGAGTTGAATAGTATATAAGAAGGAGACATAAGCCTTCCATTGTACCTGGCATCCTTCAGTGGTAAGGCAACACGCTTACCACTGTTCATATAGGATGGTTTGACAGTAACTCACCTGATCCTTATACAGGAGTGCATCCGTGTTATTATAGAGCTCTGCTGACGTTGAAACAGAAGTGGCCAGAAGATGTGGACTTTGATGGCATCACAGTAATCTTGCAGGACAGAAATAGGTTTACTACACCACATAGTGCAGATGTCAAATTCTTAATCAAAAGAAAAGTTTTAAATTAATATTTTGTGCCTTGTTTTGGAATGAATCAACACTGTTAAGGGAAAAGACAAAAATGGATATGGAAAGGTAAGAAATGAATGGATAAAATATCTGAATCTGTCGGATGTTAATATCTAAATGTTAGCTAAAACTGTTTAACAAAGGATTTTTCAATTTCTAGTGAAAAAGAACAGCAAAGAATAAATTCTCTTAAAAATACATAAGTCTATTATGTTGATGTGAATGCATGACCATCCTGTAGAAGTTGTTTCAACAAAATTAAAATATCAATGTACTCACCTAAGTTTCCCTCAGTTTTGGTATAATCTTTATACTGTCTACCCTAAAAAGGAAAAGAATTATTTTGATTTGCATCTGGTAAAATGCGCAAGTGCGGTTCTCGATTTCTTTAAACTTTATTTATTTACTTTGGTTGCTCTGGGTCTCCCCTGCTGCACGCACACTTTTCTCTAGTTGTGGTGCACAGGTTTTTCTTCGCAGTGGCTCCTCTGGCAGAGCACAGACTCTAGTGTGCCCAGGCTTTGGCAGCTGCGGCATGTGGGCTTAGCTGCCCCACAACAGGTGAGATCTTCCTGGAACAGGGATCGAACCCATGTCCCCTGCACTGGCAAGTGAACTCTTAACCACGGCACCACCAGGGAAGTCCCCAGTTCTTGATGTAAGGGTCATCAGTACTAAACTAAAGACTTTTGGGACATTTACTTACACACTTTGAACACATCTTCAACCGATGTGTCTTTCACCCTTTTTTCACAGGGTTCCCCCCAATCTGTTTCTATGGGTCTCCCCTGAGAGCCCTGCTCACCTCCAGGCAGAAAACAAGCTTTCAGCAGCATTGCACAGGCCCCCTGGTGAGGCACTACCTACTTTCCAGTCTGAAATGCCCTTTCCAGAAACTATACATACCTCCCTGTAAAATTTCAAGCAGCACACGAAATCTTTAAGGTTCTCACAAGAAGGAGAAAAATGTGTAACTATTTTGTTAACATTAACTAATGTGTTAACTATGTTAACTGGACTTACTATGTTGATCTCACAATATATACACATGTTGAATCATTATGTTGTACATCTGAAACTAATGTCATGTCAATTATATCTCAATTAAAAAAAACCTTTAAGAAGACATCATATTTAAAACAAAAAGTTAAGGGAACTTCCCTGACAGTCCAGTGGTTAAGACTGTACATCCAATGCAGAGGTCATGTGTTCAATCCCTGGTTGGGGAACTAAAATCCGGCATGTGGTGCAATAAAGCCAAGAATAAAAGAGTAAGAAATCTACTTACCACTCCATCACAGTAAAGCTGAGTTACACGAACATAATCACTGGACATAAACTCAGGGGCAAAGACACAATTGTCCATATAAGGGCAATCTTCTAACAAGGCATAATCTGCTACCGCAAAACTTCCCCGGGGAAAATCGGCCATGGTACACCACCCTAAGGACACAACACAAACTCAAATCAACAATGAAATCATTTGAGATGATATGAGAAGCAGTTTTCCTAGCTTCTATGGTATGTTTGATAAATACTTGGAACTTATACCTCCAGGAAGCAACTCTGATGAGAACACTAAGCTCTGAAGAGTCTCACTCTCATTTGCTAGTCTCTCCCTTATCTCTCTTCAAGCATCAGTTTAATCTATTTCTTTTCTTTAGGTTCAAAGAGTCGCCATCTCTGAATTTAACTGTTTACATGTCTCCTTTAGATGGAAGATAATTAAGGGCAGCTTATTTCATCTTTGTATGCTCCTAGCATGTGCTAAGCCCTCAAATAATGAGTTCAATAAGTGAAGAAAAGACATCTTTCCACTGCTGCCCTTTAACTCCATCTGCTCTTACTGCATCTATGAAATACGGCATCTCATCATACACAAACTCTTGCCACATTCTCCACCTCCTGGCTAGAATTAAATCTTGATCCACTGAAAGAAAGGTGTCCTATCCAGACCCCACTGTGTGTTTCTGTCCTGGGCACAGGGGCAGAGATGAAGCGGTACAGGGAGAGCGTGCCCACCTCTTAATTCCTACAACCGCATCCAGACCTTCCCAGCACTCGCTGCTCCTAATTCTCTAAACTACTGCAACGCAGGTCAGCACTGCTAGACTGCAACAGTGGGCAAACCCCTCACGTTAGCAACAAACACGTTTTTAAAATAACTATTTCAATGGGGGGACAGGGGGCTGAAGTTGCAGACTCAAGTTTTTTTTTCCTGAAGAAAGTTCAGTCATAAAAAGGTATAGCTGTCAGAAAACTGGTACAAAACCTAACTATCACTGAAAAGAACTCAGTATTTTATTGCTTCTAACTCTTCTCCAAAGAATGACTTTCCTCTTCGAGCATCACCAGCACCATTATTAACAGCGCTTTTTAACCTTTTCACTTCACCACTACTATCCCACTATTGTTAGGATAAACCAAGTTTCTTTTTTCCTAACCAAGACCACCATCAGCCCTTGGAAAACACATCTGTTTCTTTAATTAATCCTTCTCATGTTCCACTTGCTGTACAACCACCTCACAATATCAGAAGTGAAGAACAATAACCACCTTCGTAGCAAACTGTTGATACCATTTGTCACCCAATGGGCCAAGCATTTTGCATGTACCATCTCACCAATACTCACAGCAACTCTCTGCAGGTACAAGTATCACCATCGTCACTGTACAGATGAAAACATTCACACCAAAACTAATCTGCCCAAGATCACCAAGCTTGGGAGGAATCAAAACTAGCTCTTCGGACTCCACGGTCTCCTCTCAAACGCTGTAGGTCTACGTTGCCTTGTCATGGATCTAGCTGCCTCCTGACTGCTGTCATGCTAAAGAACACCGGCAACTAGTTCACGCTGCTCCCCTCTCTCCTCTGGTGGTCATTCCAGTAACACTAAGGTGGGCATGGACAGCCCTTCAGGACCCAACCCTTGCAGTGCGACCACCTCCTCAACCAAAGTGCACTTCGCTGCCCTCCTCACCTAAGCCTTCATTCACAAGGGCACATCTTGGATCACTGCCCAGGTCTAAATCAGTTTCTAAATCTGTAACTTATCAGCTCCTTGTTGACCACAGCCAAGAGTCATCATGGCTCAGGTCTCCCCAGTCTCCTACTACAGACGTTTTTCACCTTCATCAAGAATGCTTTTTTTCCTCCCATTCAAATCCTCCATTCTCCTTCATTTTCAATTTCCTAATGTTGGGCTTCCACTTCCACCATTCAAGGGAAGTGCTCTAGTGAAGTTGTTACTGATCTTTTCCAGTAGACTAGGTAACTACAATGTCTGGAACTTTCTGACCTGTTCTGGGTGACCAGTATTTCCCATTTAGAGAATTTAACTCCAAAAGCAAACAATGACTGAAAAAAGAAAAAAAGGTCATTTTAACACCCAAAGTATGGCACATGATGGGACATATGCTATTCTGGGAAACACATACACGTTTAAACTCATTTTTCTTAACAAGTGTTTTTTGTATTTAAATATAGAAAGAGCCAAGAACTGTCTGTCAGCCCACGCATCACCGTCACAGCACTGGATACAATTAGTACGCTCATGCAGGGCAGAATGAGCCACTGTGACGCCATGCTGGTCAGCCCCAGCCAGGCAGAGCTCACTGACACCACGCCCTACACCCACCGTACCGTAATTACGGCATTGTGTTATGGTTATTTTCTGTTTTAACCAGAGAGGCAATGCGGCACAGTGGTTAACAGCATGGACTCTGGAACCAGACTGCCTGGGCTTGAATCCTGGCTCTCCCATTTCTTGAGTGTGTGATCTGGGACGAGTTACTTAACCTCTTGAGGTGTCTGTTTCTTCATTTATTAAATGAGGACAGCAATACTACCTACTTGATTAATCGGTTAGCATGTCAAGTGCGTTTACTAGCACATGACGTATAGGAAATGCTATGAACATCAGCTATGACTAACATTAGATGAGTATTTTTTAATCCGCTATGTGGATGCCTTCAACTAAATGGTCTCCCTTAATAGCTACGTCCAAAAGCACTTTTCAGCTTACAACTTACTTGAGGCTGTGGACCACTTCCTCCTCCTCAGAACTCTTCATCTGGACTCCAAAGACCATCTTCTCCTGGTCCTCCTCCTATTCTTCTGGTTCCTCAGTCTCCATGGGCGCTTCTTCTCCATTCCCCGCCACCCAAAGGTCAACTCTCTCTTCTTCCCATGCTCACTCTCTCCACACCCATGGCTTACAACAGCGCTTTCTGAGCTTTCATTATGTGCACAGCTTCACTGCAATTTTTGCCATTTCCACAAGTCACATGTATTTTATTTTCTTAATATTTCTTTTTTACTGGGCTCACTTGGCCTAAGTGGTAACACCAGTGATATTATAAGTCTGAAGTACAGTTTATGTTTTTCAGATACATTAGCATATATTCCTATTAAAATTTTTTTCATCTATGTAGTATTTTAAATGGTCTCATAACCCACTGTAGCAAACCATGACTAAAAATGCAGTTAAGACTCTCAAATCTCTCCACGCTGGGTTACAACTCATAGA
Source organism: Neotragus moschatus (assembly GCA_006410615.1). NCBI lineage: Eukaryota > Metazoa > Chordata > Mammalia > Artiodactyla > Bovidae > Neotragus > Neotragus moschatus. The sequence goes on along the minus strand of SJYA01005725.1, from coordinate 9,044 downwards.
CTTCTAGATTCTCCCTGTCAACCGCTACTGGATCTTAACCAAGACATCCCACAAGCCTCTCAGATTCAGTGAGTTCAAAATGAAACATCCTTTTCCTCAAGAACAAATAAAACCAAGTTCTTTCCTCTTTCTGTATGTTACCAGTAAACTGCTCTACATGCCACTTGGTTACCCAAATCTGGAGGTCAATCTAGACTCCCCAGTCTCCTTCAATATTCCTAACCAAAGTGACCACGAAGTCCTGTCATTTCAACTCCTCTAGGAAGCCCAAATTAGCACACACACACACACAACTCTTCGTGCCCAGGGCCACTGCCCTGGCTGCGGCTTCATCTCTTCTCTCAACTACTTGAACAAGCAGCCTCCTAACTGGTGGCTTGCCTTTGATGTTGGCATCCCCTAAAACTCTGATCATTACGTTTTACACTTAATTCTAGCTTCTCTTTGTCTTCAGAATAAAGACCAAACTCCCTACTACAGCACAGAAGACCTTTTGTGGTTCTGTTCCTGCATTTTTCTAGTCACTCCATGACATAACGTAGAAGCTACTCCTACCCAGCTGCCTGTCATATCTAAACAAACCTCATCTGCAACCAGAATGCCTACCAGTCCTTAGTACTCGATTCCAGGAAGCATTTCCTGAACTTCTCACTACGACCAAGTTTATTTTTACACCTCTTCTCTGTAAGCCCTGAGCACCCTGCTCACATCATTTTGACAACAATGTTCACAGTTTGGTCATTGACGATTTCTCTCTGTAGGTTCACTATGGGTCCAAACGGTACATTGTGCCCTTCGCATCTTTATTCCCTATCTGTTTTCCAAAGTTTTAATTCACACACCCCAAAGTAGAAAGCTCTGCCAAATCCACCTGCCAACTGTGCTATTACCTATTTAATATTTTGATTTAGAATAACTCAACTTTCAACTTAGATATAAACTTGTTTTAATAGAAAATGTGTTATCACCAAGAAATCTTATGTTTGATAGAACAGAATTTTTTTCCTGATACAAACTAAAATGAACATACTACAAAAATTTAATACAAGTGTAAAGGACTTCTGATTCCATCAGTTATGATGAACCAACGGGGTGTTTCATGACTGCAAAACAAAGTGGATGCTAAGTTTTTTTTTAATGTTACTGAGCTCACAGAAATAGGGAACATTTAAAGTCACTTTTTCTTCCCAAAGCAACAAACCCCTATCTAGAAACTAAACCTGACAGTCAAGATGACAAGAACAACATGGGACACGGAGCCATGGGCCAGGAGCAAAGTGAGAGACTAAAAGGGCAACCTAGACAGCATATTCAAAAGCAGAGACATTACTTTGTCAACTAAGGTCCTTCTAGTCAAGGCTATGGTTTTTCCTGTGGTCATGTATGGATGCGAGAGTTGGACTGTGAAGAAGGCTGAGCGACGAAGAATCGATGCTTTTGAACTGTGGTGTTGGAGAAGACTCTTGAGAGTACCTTGGACTGCAAGGAGATCCAACCAGTCCATTCTGAAGGAGATCAGCCCTGGGAACACTGGAAAAGACTGATGCTGGGAGGGATTGGGGGCAGGAGGAGAAGGGGACGACAGAGGATGAGATGGTTGGATGGCACCACGGACTCAATGGATGAGAGTCTGAGTGAACTCCAAGAGCTGGTGTTAGACAGGGAGGCCTGGCGTGCTGCAATTCACGGGGTCGCAAAGAGTCGGACACGACTGAGCGACTGAACTGAACTGAAGGACATCAGACATGGGGGTCGCCAGTCTACAGAATACCTACAGATTCCAAAAAATGAGCAAGCAACAGGAGACTAAAAATAAAACAGATGGATTGACGAGATGATTAGGCACCGTCAAGAAAACTGATGAAAAAGAACATGTGCCTGATGAAATTATCCAGCATTTTAAGTTCTGCCAAAGACACAAGTTAAAAATATAAAAGATGAAAAATAAGTGATCTGGAAACACATACATACATATATATATATATCCACTTAAATCTTGGGAAGGAGAAAGTAGATAAAATCAAAGAGAAAATGTTTAAAGAATATGGCTCAGAATCTTCTAGACTTCATGAAAGAGTATTCTGAATCAAGAAACACATGTATCCAAAATAGGATAAATAAAAAAGCAATCACTATCTAGACTCAGATGTAAAGGTGTAATCCCAAAGACAGAAAATTCAATGCAGCGAGAAGAAAAATAATATTTTCTTCAAATTACCATAAATCTGGTAGCAGACTTTGCAAGTAGAATAACATCTTTACACATGAACAGAAAGCAAAGCACCAACCTAAAAACTGTATACCTATCAAAATTCTCTCAAGAACAAGGGTAAAATAAAACTAATTTCAGATTAAAAAAAAAAAGAGTTGACTACCAAGTGACTTCAACTAACTTCTAAAAATACCAATTAAAAATCATAAACTATCTGACTGTATTAAAAAAAACTTAGTAATACATTCTTAAGAGACACCTAAAATCTAAGGACATAAAAAAGTGACAGGAAAATGAAGAAAAAAGGTTATTCTATGTAAACTACCACCAAAAGAAAGGCGGGACAGACAAAACAGACCCTACACACACAAAAAAAAAATAAAATTAGGCATAGGAAGAACCACAACATAACAGAAAAGCGCCAACTCACTAGGAAAACAATGCTTAGCTTGCAAGTATCAGATAAAATAGTCTCAAAATACATAGAAGAAAAACTGATAGAACTACAGAGAGTCTATAAGAAGGTAACAGTGGAAGATTGAAACACATTTCTCTCATGCTAGATCAAACAAATGAAAATTAATATGACAATCGGAGACACAATTTTTAAGTTTGATCTAACAGACACATAACTAGAGAAATATAATTTCTTCACAAGTACACACAGAACAATTATAATTCCCTATGTACAAAGCCATAAACCAAGGACAAACAAATGTTTTAAGAAAAATACACACTACATTCTCTGACAACACAACTAAGAAATGAATAACAAAAAGGAAAATGAAGAAATATTTGGAAATTTTAAAACACATATTTTAAAGGCTTACTCAAACATGTAAGTCAAAAAAGAAATCAAAATAGAAATTTTAATTTTGTTTAAATTTAAAAGTTAATCTAAGTGGCATAAATTAAATCATATTATATAAAGCAAAAATGAACTTTGAGGAATTACATAGCTTTACATGCTTATAGTAGAAAACAGGAATGGCTGAAAAGTAGTAAGCTAATCATGCAGTTTAGGTTAAAAAATAATAAAATCAAAGAATTTTTTTTTTTAATCAACAGTTGAGAAAAACCTGTTATTTTCATCAATTAAAAATAAAGTGTGTCTCTGGTGAGGATTATATCAATAAATATTTGCATGCTCAAAATAAATAAAAGAAGAAAAAGGAAGGAAATCATAAAGAAGAAAAACACTAACTAAAAATATAATAGAACAAAATATTAATAGACCAGAAATTCATCCTCTGCGAAGATTAATAAAATAGATAAACTTTTGGCAAAATTAATGAAAAAAGTCACACTCAAATAACATCTAATATGAGAAAGGAAAGATAACTACAAATAAGAGATTAAAATGGGAATTAAGACAGTACCATGAACCTGATGAAAATAAACTTAAATTTGTTGAAAGAACAAATTTCTAAAATTTATCACACTGTAAATTAACTATATTCCAAAAAAATTAATTTAAAAAATAAATAAAATTTACAAAACTCACTAAAAGCCGAGAAGCTGAAGTCCTATTACTATTCAATTGCTGCTCCTGACGCTGCTGCTGCTGCCAAGTCGCTTCAGTCGTGTCCAACTCTGTGCGACCCCATCGATGGCAGCCCACCAGGCTCCCCCATCCCTGGGATTCTCCAGGCAAGGACACTGGAGTGGGTTGCCATTTCCTTCTCCAGTGCATGGAAGTGAAAAGTCAAAGTGAAGTCGCTCAGTCGTATCCGACTCTTAGCGACCCCGTGGACTACAGCCTACCAGGCTCCTCCGTCCATGGGATTCTCCAGGCAAGAGTACTGGAGTGAGGTGCCACTGCCTTCTCCGATTCAATTGCTAATTACTACTAACTTATCAACAATTTACAATCCTTCCATCCAAAAAATTAGATCCAAATGATCTCACAGGTAAATGACAGCAAGCTTTTAAGAAACAAATCACTCCAATCTAAACTGTCCAGAGAACAGAAAAAAATGAATCACTGTACCTGGCATAAAGCAGCGTAACCTGAACACCAAAATCAGACAAGATAGTCAAGAAAAAAAAATGACAGGTGAGTTCATTCATAAACAGATGCAAAAATCTAAATAAAATACTAGCAAACTTTCACCCAGTTCACAAAAAGACAACCCATCAAGGTCAACTTACATCTATCTTAAGAATAAATATAAGAGAGAATTAAGAATTTTTAAATATATAAATTGGAACCATTATACTTAGTGTATTAAAGGAGAAAAATCCACAAGATACTGTCAACAGATGCAGAAAAGCATGTGACAAAATAGGCAAATGACGACATCCCTAATTTAGTCAAGACTGTCTACAGAAACTCATAACAAACATTTTTAAAGGGAAAACATCCTTTTTGAAATCAGGAACAAGCATGTATGCTCACTCTAAATCACTTCTAATGAATAACCATAATCACATACATCAAACATAGATCTAGAAGAGTGCCACCATAATAAGGCAAGAAAAAAAAATTAAGGAAAACTAATTGGAAAGGAAAGGAGAACGAAAAGTGTCACTATTTGCAAGTGATATAATTATCCACATAGAAAACCCAAAAGGATTATAGAAAATATATCAGAATAAATGTTTATCAAGTGGATGACTAAAGTTCAATGTAAAAAAATCCATAAATTTCTATTAACAATAAACAGGAATAGTGACTTCACTTTCACTTTTCACTTTCATGCATTGGGTAAGGACATGGCAACCCACTCCAGTGTTCTTGCCTGGAGAATCCCAGGGATGGGGGGAGCCTGGTGGGCTTCCATCTGTGGGGTTGCACAGAGTCAGACACGACTGAAGCGACTTAGCAGCAGCAGCAGCAGAATCTAAAAAGCATCATTTGTAACAGCAACAAAACTCCTAGAAACATCAGAATCAGCATTTAATAACTGTTAGATCTGTAAGGAAAAATTCATAAAACTGTATCAAAAGTGATTAGAAACTTAAATAAATGCAAACACATACCTCAAAATCTTAAAAAAATTTCAAATCTTTCCAAACTGATTTTAATCTTTCCAATTCATGCCCCAAAAGCTTTTTCTGCCAAATGACAAGATGATTCTTACAAGAAGAGCTAAGACTCAAGTGGCCCCCAGACATCAAGATGTCAGGTAAAACTACAGCATTAATAATCATGACAGTGTGCTATCAACAGATAGACAGGTGGACAAGTGGTACAGAAAGGAGAGTCAGAAACAGATCCATGCATATAGAAACTAAATATGTAAAAAAGGTGGTTCAGCAGATCACTGGTGAACAGAGAGCCAATTCAATACATGGTATGTGGTCAACTGTAGCCACATGGAGGGAAAAATGAATGTGGATCATTAACTCACACCATATACAAAAATCAGTACCAGATGGATTACCAACTTAAATGTGAAAGGCATCATTTAAAAATTTTTAAAGAGAAACACAGGAGAACGTCTTCATGATCCCAGGGCACTGTAAATTTCCAATTAGATTACATTGAAATTAAGAACTTCTGTTTACCAAAACACACCATAAAGTGCAAAAAGACCACGAACTGGAATAAGGTATTTACAATGTATATACCCAATAAACAATTACTGTTACCTGTTACAGTTTTAAAAGAGAACCCAACAGAAAAGTGGGTGAGAGATATGACCAGGTATTTGTGTGTATGTGAACGATCAATTTCCTTTTTGTGAATAAAAGGGAGATAGATGGTTCACAGACAAACAAAAAGATGTTCAAAGTCATTAACAATCAATAAATGCACATTAAAACCACAATGCACATTTCACATCCATTTGGCAAATATTAAGAAGTTTGACAAGTAACAAGTGTTGCAAAGGATATAGATCAGCTATAACTCTTAACACAATGCTAATCAAAGTACATAAATTGACAAAATAGCTCACCAAAGCATAAGCTGGTACAACCACTTCAGAAAACAATTTGGTATCATTTTATAGTTGAACATTCATACCCCATAGTCCAGCAATTCCACTTCTAGTAAATAGCTTACCACAGTGGTATTTCAACATTCTTTTTACTCATGAACCACAATAAATGCTATTAAAGATTACACTCATACTTTAAAATGACATCTATAAAATTTCAGTCCTTAGTTTAATTGCAAAGGATGAATTGCTAGAGTATCACGGTGACATTTTAAAATAACACTGATATATCACTGGTTTAAAATGTTGTAATTATTACAGCATAGAGTTCATCAAAAGATAACTAGTATATATACTGATGTGTGTATGTGTGCACTCTAAGTCACTTCAGTTGTGTCCCACTCTTTGTGACGCTATGGACAGTAGCCCGCCAGGCTCCTCTGTCCATGGGATTCTCCAGGCAAGAATACAGAAGTGGGTTACTATGCCCTCCTCCAGAGGATAGTCCCTGCCCAGGGCTTGAACCCGTGTCTCTTATACCTCCAGCATTAGAAGACAGATTCTTCACTACTAGCATCACCTGGGAAACCCTAAATATGCTGATAATTAAACATAAAAGTTACACTTTGTTGGAAATGCAGCTCTTGAGGAGATGGAAAGTGTCTGCATTAAAAGAAGTGTTTCCTAATACTATAGATGCATGTATTTTCAATTATCCTTTTGTTCCATGGAGAGTTTTTCAATTGGGACGTTACCCTGGTAGGATTCCATGCAAGTAAGCGGTATGCCTTCCTAATTTAAAGCAGAAATGCTACTCTGAAGGGGGAGTGGGCAAGTAGAGCCAAGAAGTTTCTATCACAGGCTCTAGGCATCACCAATTTTAGGAAAGGATACATGTAGAATTTAATAATCTACAAATTGATTCATTAATATCACTTGTGCCCAAATACCCCTCAGAAAATCTTTATTATTTCCCTGGAAGGCATATACCCCAGTGTGAAAAGTAGAGAAATTCTTGCAACTGTGTACCAGAAGAAATATATAAGAATCTTCAAAACAGCAAAACCTAGAAACAACCAAAAGGTTCATCAATAGAAGAATGCATACACTGTGTTATATTCTCCAACAGAATATTACACAGCCATGAAAATTAATGAGACGTCTATCTGAATATCAGTGACTCTCAAAAATGTAACACTGAGTGAAATAAGCCAGCCCAGCAAACTGTATCCAGTATTCCTTTTTTAAAATTCAAAAACAACAGAAACCACACAATATACTGTTGAGGGATACACACATATTTGATAAAATTATTTTTAAAATACAAGGAATGACACATAATTCAATAAAAGTCACCCTGGGGATGGTAACAGTGAAAATCGGTCATTTTGATTCTTGGATTGAGTGGTGGGTTGAGAGGCGTTCATTTTATTGTCTTGCTTCACAACTTGCATATATGTCACATTATTTTGAAAACATTAAGTATAAGTAGTACACTAAAGAGGAAAAAAGATTTTTTAGAATCCATTCATCATATGCAAAAAATAATTAAATTACCTCACCTGCCACTAGAGAGGTACATCTAACATACCATGGAAATCTTTATCTTCCATCAACCATATGAAGTACATTAGGTACAAAATAAATGTTCACTGCAATTAATTTTATGAGAACCAAATGAGACAAAAGATTGAGTCAGCTCTGAGAGAGGAACTCACAGGCTTTACACAGGGCTAGAGCAGAAGCCAAGGTGGCTGTAAGCAAATTTAGCTGCAAGTTAAAGTTATAAGGAAGCTGGTCAGTAAAGAAGAGGCAAAAATGTAAGTCAGGTAACATAAAGGGTTTAGCAATAGTGTGAGGAAATGGGTGTCTTCACTCAATACCAGTCAGAGTGATGAGTCAGTGCAACCACTTTGAGAGCTTCTGCGATATTTGGTTAAATTGAAGATGCATATATCCTACTATGTAGCAAAATCCACTATTAGGTGTATTTTCCAAACGTGTGCACAAAGGAGACAAATACAAAGATGTTCAAGGCAGGACTGTTTTTAGACTCAGAAACCTTCAAAGTCCATCAGTAGGAAAACGGATCAGTAAATTATGGTATATTCATACAATGGAATTCTATACCAGCAATTAAAATGAACAAAACACAATTATCCAATTTATTCACATGTAAATCTGAAAATGTGATGCAGATCGAAAAAAGCAAGTTGCAAAAAGACACATTGTTTAATACCATTCAACACTATATATTGTTTATGGATTCACCGCGATCAAAGTATAGAATATGCAAGGAGACATACACAAACCTAAACACGGTGACTACCTCTAGGAAAGGAGGAGCAGGAATGACAGCACCTCCACATTTTGCAATTTTAGTTCTTTTAAATTAAAAAGAGGATCTGAAGTAAATTCGGCAAAATAATTACATCTTGTAAATCTCAGTCATGAATTGGTTAGATCCCACTCTGATCCCATTTCTATGTGTGAAATCTTCCAGAAATTGAAAAGAAACAAAATCCCAGAAAATTAGGCAAGAGTAAGAAAATTGAGCAAATGAACAGGGAGAAACAGAGACCAAAAACGTAGCCCTTGAGCGCAGAGCACGAACCTTTGAGCAAGAGGAGCAGCTGGGTTTCTAATGTGTTTGAAGTTTCCTTCCCTGTGAAGCCTTGTAATAAATCCCATCTCCCTTAAGACAAAACGCAAATTTCCTGCAATACAAAACGTACCTAACTAGAGCTGTAATTATGAGGAAATTGCTCCCAAAGGAGGACTGAAACCTGTAAGCTGTCTACCTTGTTTCCATCGCCAGTACCCTGGGCAGAAACCAAAAGAGGTCATTTATGTGGACGCTACAAAACACTTATGTGAACCGTTAAACACCAAGAACGCCTAGGATTGGCTGGAACGTATTTGCCCAGCTGTCGCGTATATATATATAT
>SJYA01005724.1:0-23667 GCA_006410615.1 Neotragus moschatus | reverse complement strand
CTCTCCCCCAGGGGCTCCCGATGGCTCTGTGGTGACGCAGCGCATCCGCATGGAGACGCACAAGGTGGACGCAGTTTTCGTGGGCACCGGGGACCTCTTCGCTGCCATGCTCTTGGCGTGGACACACAAGCACCCCAACAACCTCAAGGTCAGTGGGGCACAAAGGGGGCAGCACGTAAAGATGCTGGAGCTGGCCGGGCTGACTCACGGGGTCCTGAGCCCAGCGAAATCTCAGGGCTTCTTGGGGACATAGGAGTTGCGGCCTCAGCAACTGAAGGTCCAAAAGCATCCCAGGGAGGTGAATCCAGGGACAGGGCATCCCAGAACGCAGTCCCTGCGGTCAGACCTGCTGGAAACCCATCTCTTCCTATGGAATGTCCCTGTCTGTCCCCCCCCCACAACAACTTGGTGTGTGAATGTCTGCAGTAACCCTGTGTGCTGGCCAGGCGAGCAATTGTAAGACTGGGTTGGTAACCTGGGAAATAGCGTCCTTGCTGTGTGCTGCGTGGTCAGGCAGAGGCATCACAGCTGTGTCCTTTGACCTCCCTCTGCACTGCCCTCCTTCACTGGGGGCATGTGTGTACCCTCCCCGGTGGTCAGCATGGCTGGGTGCCCCGCTTGGTGTTGTGAAATGCAGGGTGGGACAGGGCCCTTCCCGTCACCTGCGAGGCTTGGGTGAGTGCTGTGACTCCAAGCCAACATTCTTGTTTCTCTTCCTCCTTCCTCCCTGGAGGGCAGAGGGTGAGCTCAGACCTGCTTCACGGCCTGCTGGAAGCCCTATGCCTAGACCGAGGCCTCGTGGGGCTGCCCTCTGCCGAGCCTGAGTTCAACTGAGCCCAGATCCCACTGTCGGGGAGGGAGTCCGCTTGCCTCCCCGGCGCTGCTGAGCCCTGTCTTTAACTGTGAAAGGCTGGCACGCAGGGACTCCGGCCAGCCGGGGGCAGGAGCTCTTTCCTGTGTACATTCTTTATAACAGATTAATTCCAGAAATGCTTATTAAGCACCTACTACGTGCCAGGCAGTCCTGACAGTTGCCTGTGGCCTGTCCAGCGCACAGTCCTCTGCTCGGCTCTCCTGGTTGGGAGAGCTTGTGATCGTGGAGCCAGTGCCCTGTTGGGCAGTGTCCACTCGGGCAGCATGGGGGTTGGGGGCAGAGCACCCCATGTGGGCGGGGCTCAGTGTCCTCCCCTCCCTGCAGGTAGCCTGTGAGAAGACCGTGTCAGCCATGCACCACGTTCTGCAGCGGACCATCAAGTGTGCAAAAGGTAGGCCTGGCAGGCAGGCGGGCAGGCAGAGGTATGGGGTGGCGTCACGCAGGGCCCAGGCTCTCGCTGTCTCCCTGGCCAGGGCCTTCAAGGCTGTGGAGTGGCAGCATGGTGGAGCAGCGTGTCCATCCCTGCTGAGATGGACATTCAGGGGTGAGCGTTGGGGGCTCACCCCAAAGGCAAAGGGAAGGAAGAGAGAAATTCGAAATGACTCTCCCCCCCGCCCCACCCTGGCCCTGTGGTCAATGCTCTGCTTGTCCTGCAGCCAAGTCTGGGGAAGGAGTGAAACCCAGCCCCGCCCAGCTGGAGCTGAGGATGGTGCAGAGCAAGAAAGACATTGAGAGCCCCGAGATCGTCGTCCAGGCCACGGTGCTGTGAGAGCCGCGCAAACCCATCTCTGTCACGCCCAGTGTTAGGTGTCTCCGTTTCCGACCTTGTGCAAAATGTAACGTCTGCCTTAGAGGTGTGACTGAAACTTGGTATTTTTTTTCTTTCGTGAGTGTCCAGCATTCACTGGTCTTAATTGTGACAATGTGCCAGTCGTGCTTTTTAAAAATAACAAAGTGATCACAGAGATTTGTAATTTGGGGCCCCCAGCTCCCCTCCCCCAAGGTTCCTGGAAAACCAGCTCTGTGTTCAGGTCTCTGGGCCCTGGGCTGGCTTGGGGCACATGGCATGTCCCCTTCCTGAGCATGGGGCCCGGGGAGACCGCAGGGTCCGCCTCTCGCAGTGAGTCAGGGGTTAGTGTTCATGTCCAGAAAAATGATGTAAATGTCTGTATCCTTGCTCTGAGCTCACCTTCTGTGTTCCCTGTTCAGAGTGTTTTGCCTCTTGCTTTGCTACAGGGCAGCCCCTGGGGGTTTCAGGGTCTCCGCTTCTGTTCTTGGGATGAACGAGTTCCTGAAGCTTGGACGTACAAACGCTGCACAGTCACTTTGGCAGGGACCTTCCCAAGACCCCGGACATCTGCACATCTCTTGTGTTTCAGGGAGGGGGCCGGCTGTGTAATTCAGCGTCCCTAGGCCACCCCCACAGGACAGAGGCTGGTGTGTGGCTGAGGGCGCCTGTGGGTCTTCAGGCTCCTTATGGTCGAGCCAGTCGGTCACATGCTGAGTACTTGCCGCCCACTGCTGGGGACAGATGTGTCCGGAAGGCAGAGGTGGGCTCTTGCCCCGCCCCCGCTGGTGTGTGCAGCCCCAGCCCCAGTTCCCTTGTCCCCTGCCTCCGCTCCCCTGCTCCTCTCTCCTGTGCCCTCCGGGTGCCAGGGAGCAAGGCGCAGCTCCACCCCTGTCGCTGTGGTGGGGCGCAAGCCCTGACACCAGTCCCATCGTCCACTGCTTGGGTGACCTCCCCAGTTCCCGCCCAGAACTTTGAGGACCCTCCCCCGGCGTGGATCCTGGCAGGGTGTCCCCATGCTCAGAGCCCACCCCTGACTCTGGGACCTGAGGGGTTTGCATCTCTCGGAAGCCCACAGCCTAGAGGGAAGCAGGGAGACCACAGGATGTTGGGGCCCAGATGGGCATCCCTGGGGAAGCAGGCTCTCCTAGGGCAGCCCCGGCCCCACAGGCAGGACCCCTCCTGAGGCTGGGCCTGTGTCTCCAGAATGCTCACTGCCTCAGGGGCCGCCTTCTTACCTGTGTTGAAGATGCCCTCGATGAAGGCAGGCTGGTCTCCCCTGGACTCTGTGTGCCCTCTCTCATTTTTCTCCCCAACTCCGCTCATGTTCTGAATGTTTGTAACTCGGGCATTAGTTCTGTGTACAGGGTCAGAGTTCTCAGCTCCCTGCAGTGGCCAGTGGGTTAGTGGGTCAGGGCATGTGTCCCTGTCCTGGTTCTTGATCCCTGCAGGGCCCGCTGGCCTAGGAGGAGCAGGAAGATCTGGTGGGGGACAGCCCTCAAGTAGGGCAGCCAGGGACCCACCATAGTCCCACAGGACGCTGGCCTTTTTTTTTTTTTCTTTCTTTCTTTCTCTTTCCTGTTTTTTTTTTTTTTTTTAAAAAAAAAAAACTTAGAGCAACTGTAAGATGACATACACTTGTAAGCAAGAAACTTGATTATCTCAACAAGATGGTGAAAACCTGCCCCGAAAACATGGTATTGGGGGTGGCAGCTTGTTTTGTGTGCCCCATGAAGTTAAGGAAAAATGCACTTGGCAAACTGTGCTTCTTGGTCCTGGCCGCCACTGTGGGTTTAGCTCTTAATTTCTCAGTATCATGCACAGAACAATCAGAACTGTTCCCCCGGTAAAACCGTGAGCTCTTCTGTCTGCTTGAACTATGAAGCCACAGCTGGCAGGAGAGGCTGGGGCACTAGGAGAAGGAAACTGGGGCTCCCAGGAGTGTCTGGGTGCTCGGGACCCACAGAGAGACCCTTAGCTTCTGGGAGAACCACCTCCCACCTCCCCATGCAAGCAAATTGCGCTCTTTGTCTGTTGTGATGTTGCTGAATCTGTGTATCGCAGGCGCCTTTCCCTGGGGACCTAGTCCATCTGTCATGACGACAGCAGAGCTCCTGGCTTTCTCTTCAGAATTTCCCATCCAGAACTTACCCGTGCCCAGCGGCAGTGGGTTCTGATATAGTTTGGGTCCAAGTTAGAATTAACCTTTTTATTTTTTTTACTTTCTATAGTTGAGTAACAGAAAATAGTAATTTAAGAGGAGACCTATATTGGCCCTGAATGGCTTGCTTATTCCCAGAGGATTGATTTCAGACCTTCTCCTGGAGACCTTAGAGATAGGTTACATAACATGGTCCTTCTTCAACCAGCCTTGAATCAGTGCCAAGTCCTGCAGAGGTAGCCAGGCTAGTCTGCGCTGTTTTTGTAAGAAGTGTCAGCGATGGTAGAAAACGATGCTCTGTTATCCTTAAATTTGTCAGACCCAGTCTTCAGAGTGTGTGTTTAAGTTCGCAGTGGCTGAGCCTGTCTTGGGGCTCCTGACCTTCTCATTGCTGGGACCTCCTGTTCGCTCTTCAGTTCACACCGTAGAGGAGGGGACACTGTTCTCTCTGGAGGCCCCTGGACCACACTGTGCACACGCCCTCTCGGGACCACCTGCCTGGGGCAGCGGGGCCTATGTCTGTGAATCACAGTGCCTGTGACCACAGAACGGGGCTGTGCTCCATGCCAGAATAACGCGCCCTGGCTGCCTGCCTGGTCTCAGGTCCCCCTCTGAGGTGGGGAGGGGTCTGCTCAGGACCGCCAGCACCTGCCTGGGCCAGAAGGAGGGGAGTGTGTTGAGCGGAGTGGTATGTGCCCACAGGGCTGCTGCCACATGGTCCTGGCTTTCTGAGTCTGGGTGGCAGCCACGTGGCCCCCAGACTCAGTTCTGAGATCCCAGGCCCACCCATTTCGGGTCCACACCACCTCCTGCTGCCTGGCTAATGGGGGCTTCCCTTCTCATCAACCCAAGTAGCTGTCTGCATCCAGACTCCCTGGAGAGCTCACTCCCGTGCCTCCTGAGGGAGGTGGCAGGTAGATGTGCCCGGGGGCACTCAGAGGGACCCCAGCTCTCGGGAAGGCAGGCTCCCTCTGGGAGCCCAGGTCTATGCCTCGAGGCCAAGAAGCCTTGAACTTGGGCCTGCTTGGTCAGGATGCGTGTCTTCTCCCCAGAAGAATCCGCCCCCCCTCCTGCAATGTTCGCCAGGTCTGCCCATCAGTCAGGCTGGTCCCCCACCAAGCAGGGATTGGGCACCTGCACACGTGTGACCTTGCAGCCTTGTGCAGAGCTGTCACGCCTGAGTCTGTGTCAGCTTCTGCAGCCATGAGTGTCCTGAGCAGGAGCCTGCTTTTGTAGACAGCCCTGTTGTTTTCAGAGGGCTTCCCAAGTGGCACTAGTGGTAAAAAGCCCGCCTGCCAGTGCAGGAGACGTAAGAGATGCAGGTTCGATCCCTGGGCTGGGAAGATCCCCTGGGGAAGGGCTTGGCAACCCCCTCCAGTGTTCTTGCCTGGAGAACCCCTTGGAGAGAGGAGCCTGGTGGGTTGCAGTCCATGGGGTCGCACAGAGTCACTATTAAAGCGACTTAACACTGTGGTTTGAGTTCTGCCTTGCTTCCGGTCTCTGCCAGCAGGGGGCAGTGAGGGCACAGGCCCTGCCACGCACCCCACACCCCGTGATGCAACACAGCTGCCACCCTTCTAGGGATGCTTCTTCAGGGGCTCTCCTGTCTGGCGATCGGAGCCAAGGTTTGTAGTCTTTGCTGCATGGGGCGGTGGGCCCTGAGTGAGTCTGCCACATGGCCCAGGGTCTCGGCTCCTAAAACCTTGAGCTCTCCTTAGCTCCTGCCTCCCCTGGACTCCTGCAGTTCATTCTTGGTGCAAGACGTCTTGTTCTTAATGTGCAAAGACACCGATCAAGAAATGTTGTCTTACAAGCTACATTCCTGCCTTTCACTAGAGGTCTTTGCTCACAACAGGGTGTGTTCGTTTGGTCATTTGGCAAGGAATTTTAGGTCTGTCTTAGGGAATATTTTAAAACTTTATATGAATGGAAAGTTCTTTTAAGAATTTTCTTTTTAACTCCTGGCAAAGTAAACAGGTGTTTTTAAAGCTCTCCATTGTCAGAGCTTAGCAGAGCCCTGTGCTCAAGGAGGGGCCCCAAGCTCCAGGGTTGCAGTGAAGGACGCTCCCAGCCCCTCAGCAGCCCAATTTTCTGCAGCAGGAAACACGTTTGGAAGGACATGCCATGGGCCACTCAGCCTGGCCGGGGGCAGCACTGTCCTGCGAGAGCCGCCCTCCGCCCAGCATGATCAGGCAGANCTCCAGGGTTGCAGTGAAGGACGCTCCCAGCCCCTCAGCAGCCCAATTTTCTGCAGCAGGAAACACGTTTGGAAGGACATGCCATGGGCCACTCAGCCTGGCCGGGGGCAGCACTGTCCTGCGAGAGCCGCCCTCCGCCCAGCATGATCAGGCAGACAGAGGGGGCACACCGCCCTCGGGCCCTTTGCTCGGGAACCCCCCAGACAGGGGCCTTGGTCCTCGTGCAGCCAAGGATACAGAGCTGGGTCAGCGGGTTCTGGACCACTGTTGCTTTCTCACCCAGCCCCCAGCTTCTGGCACGAGGAAGGTGAGTGGGGTCATGGCCAGGATGGAGGAGGAACAGACGAAGGGAATGAATGAGCCTGGCAGCAGTGCCCCCAGTGTGCCCCAGAGAGTGAAGAGGGGATAGAGGTAATTTGTGCATTTCCGCAAAATACCTGGGACCATTGTCTTGGTGATGGGAGGCGTCAGTGTTGATGCTGGGGAGGTGGAAGTGAATTCCTCCTTCACTTCACGCAGTCCCTGAGGGATAAGGCGTGTGTGGGTGGCATGTTGAATGTTTTTGGCTTCAAAGCTGCATACTTCTAGAATTTCACTCGGGATTTCCCGCGACGGTTACAAACCTGGACCCGCAGGAGGACTGACTCAGGCCAGTTGGTGCCGACCCTGTCCTTCCAGAATCTGGGGGAAATGATACAATCCTGGGACCAGAGGGGCTCCCTGCGGTTCCGGCGATGTTTCACTAGCCCTGTGCTCTACTTGCCAGCCCCACCTACTCTGCGCCTGTGGATGTATTTTAAACATAAACCCCTTGCAGCGCTGTCAAGGCTGTGTCTGTCTGTTCTGGTCTTACTGACTTATGATTATCACAAATAAATATTTTCATGGTGATGCTGTTGAAGTGTGGTTTCTTTTTCCCAGAGGAGCTTCGTTCCCCTGTGGCCAGACGTCCTATCCATCTAACCCTCTCTTTTCTGCCCAGGAAGTGGGGGCGGGGCTTGTTTGGTTCCAGGCAGTGGGCTCCAGGCCCTTGGGCTTCCCCCAGGATGGAGCTGGGGATCAGAGGGTGCAGGTCCCTTTCCTGACCCCTCCTGCCTGATTCTGAGGAGCAGCTCTGGTCACTGGCCAAGCCTCACGCTCCTCCAGGCTTCCTTCGCATCTGGGTGGGGACAGCACTGGTCCTGTGAGCCCGGCTGGGACCTGTTCTCCCTGCCATCCACTGACACCTTTGTAAACAAGTCCAAGGGTCATTTCCAGGCAGCATCAGCTCCATCGGGCGGGAGGGAGAAGGTGGGCAAGGATGCGGGGTCTTGTCTGAAGCACTTCTGACTCCACCTCTCAAATCCCCTTCTACCAGCCCAGTGCAGGCCTCGAGGCTGGGACACGGATCCTGTGGCTGCTGTAACACATTCCTACCAGTTGGGGGGCTTACGGCAATGCAGATTTATCCTTTCACAGCCTGGAGGTCAGATGTCTGAGAATGGGTGGGCGGCTCTGGTTCCTTCTTGGGGATCCAGGGAGAATCTCTGACTTGCCTTTTCCATCTTTCTAGAAGCACCTGCGCCCCTTGGCTCATGGCTCCTTCAGAGCCAGCAGCATCGCCTCTTCAGCCTCCCTCACACTAACCTTCCTGCCTCCCTCTCATGGAGACCCTGTGATGACACTGGGCCCACCTGGCTACTCCAAGACCAACTCCTCCTTTTAAGACGCATCTGCAAAGTCCTTTTTGCTGTGTAGGGTACAAGTAGGCTTCAGGTACTAGGGCGTGCACTGCAGGGAGCTTTCCTAGGGCTTCTGGGGTCATAGCCACACAGTCTCATCCTGTCCGAAATTCTGCCCAAATTATAGCATTGAATAAACTCCCCATGAGGTGCAGACTCAGGCTGGCCCCTGCAGCAGGGTCTTAGCCAGCACAAGGCTGGCCCCGGCCCCTCCTGTCTTGCTCTGCTTTCCCTGAGGGTGACCTTGGAGTGAGGGGAGAGGGAGAGGAGAGAAGGCACTTTCCCCTCCCTCCATCCATCCCTCGCCCCCCTTCCTTCCTCAAGTTTCACGGAGATCAATTCACATTTCAGTTTGCCCACTTTGAGTGTAGAATTCAGGGTCTTGTTATGAAGGTAGCAACCCTGAAAAGGCTGTTTAAGTTTAGCTTTGATAGCTGTTTCCCCCAGATCAATGGTGTCCTCCAAAAAGGTCCACCAGAACCTCAAGAGTGTGACATTTGGAAACACCGTCTTTGCAGATGTACTACTTAAGATGAGGTCACACTCCAGCAGGGTGGGGCTCAGTCTGGTACCTGGTGTCCTGACGAGATGCTGAGGGAAGCAGTCATGTGAGGAGGCAGATGAGTGATGCGGACACCTAGGGCCTGGCAGCCCTGGAAACTAAGGCTGTGGATTGCATGGGGAGTCGGCTGTTGTTGGGTTGCATGGGGAGTCGACTGTTGTTGGGTTGCATGGGGAGTCGACTGTTGTTGGGTTGCATGGGGAGTCGGCTGTTGTTGGGTTGCATGGGAAGTTGACTGTTGTTAAGTCGCTCAATCATGTCTGACTCTCTGCAACCCCATGGACTGTACCCCACCAGGCTCCTCTGTCCATGGGATTCTCCGGGCAAGAGTACTGGAGTGGGTGGTTGTTTCCTTTGCCAGGGCATCTTCCTGACCCAGGAACTGAATCTGCATCTCCCTCACATCCTGCATTGGCAGGCAGGTTCTTTACCACTGAGCCACCTGGGAAGCCCGGTGCATTGAAAGTAGGGTCCTCCTAGGGGAGGAGAGGGCCTCGAAGGCTGGGATAGGGATGCTTGAAGGATGCACCTGAGGATCTTGAACCCAACCCCTAATTCATCCGG
The DNA here is from genome assembly GCA_006410615.1 of Neotragus moschatus. Taxonomy (NCBI): domain Eukaryota; kingdom Metazoa; phylum Chordata; class Mammalia; order Artiodactyla; family Bovidae; genus Neotragus; species Neotragus moschatus. The sequence continues at coordinate 14,800 of SJYA01005724.1, read as the reverse complement.
ATGCCCCATGCTGCGGCAGACTACTACCGTTGCCTTTGCTGAAACTCAGCTCCCTCATCTGGAGACCAAGCAACAGTCGCACACCTGAGGCAGGTGCTGACGCTTGTTCCTTTCAGGTGGGACTCCACTGCTCCAGGCCTGTCACCAGGCAGGTTTCAGCCAAGTGGAGAAGGAAGCACAGCCTGGGCTGCAAGGAAGGCCCTACACACCCTGGGAGCACAGGACCAGCTCCCGGGTGCCAGCAGACATGGGGAGCACCAGGTGCGTGGGAGTCTCGGGGTGGGAGACAGGGCTGGGTACAGTGGGTTAGCTACCACAGAAGAACATCTGCTGATGTGGGCCATCTGTGACTTCAGTTGTGGGTTGAATTGTGTCCCCAGAGTGTCTATCCTAACTGCTGCCTCCCTCCCCCAGCCCCCTGCCCTGGCTGTGAATGCAGCCTTATTTGGAAATAGGGTCTTTGCAGATACAGTTCAGTTAAATGAGGTCACTGGAATAGGGGGCCCTAAGACCTCAGACTCAGGGAAGAAGCCCACGAGAAGACACAGGTGGGGACTGGAGAGCTGCCTCTATAAGCCAAGGTCCCAGTTCTGCTGAGAGGCTCCCTGAAACACAGATTGGCCACTGGCCCAAAGCAAAGGGGTCAGGGCTGCAGCCCAGCCTTCCCATCTCGCAGCCAGTTATGCGGCTCCAACCTGACTGTGTCCTCCAGGGCCCCCAGGGCTAGCCCTGCCAGGTCTCAACCCCTCTGCCCTTCAGGTCTCAGGCCTACCCTGACCCGCACAATCGGCTGAGTGTCCCCTCCCCTCCCACAGCACTCCAGTCCAGATAGAAGCTGTGCCTCTCCACCCAGGGAGGTGGCCAGGCTGTTCATCCCCCAAGCTTCACTCCCTTAAACCTCTGGCTGCCCCCTCACCCCCCCAGTCCAAACAAAGACCTTCTGGGGCAAATACTGCCCAGGACTGCTGAGCTGGCTGCTGGTGGGTCACCCAGCAGTGCCCTGGCCTGGGCCTGGTCTGGGCTCCTGGGGGCGTATATTGTGTCTGAGCCCCTGTCCTGCTTCCCCTGAAAAAAGCCCATCATGCTCTCACCCGAGACCCTGTCAGGCATACCTGCTCAATGGCCAGGAGGCCACCATATCCACAGACAGCTGTGTACTGGGTGGGGCTGTACTTCCTCCTCCTCTGAGTGCTCAGGGCCACATGCGGCCTGAGGGCCTGGGCAGGCCAGCCACCAGGCAGCCCTTCCCGTGTCTGCTCCTTGATGATTTATTCTTAAAGGCAGCAAAGGTGAGCATACCCATGGGGAAGAGTGAGGAGAAGAGCAGACGTGGTCAGGTTCCACCAAAGGGGCCCAGCAATTCCGCTCCTCCCCACCCACCTTGCCAGGGCAGGCACTAGGCTCCTGAGGAACCGTGTCCTCTAGTTGGCCCTCAGGACCTCCCCCTCCCCCAGTGGACCTCCATGCCGGTCCCTGTGGTCACACAGAGCTTCCTCCGGAGAGGAGTTCTGGGAAAGCACACCAGCTGCTGCAGACTCTGGCCCTGTGGCAGCCCCTTGATCAGGCCGTGCCTGAGTCCCATCTGCTTGTGTGACCCCGCCTGCTGCAAAGGAGTCTGGGAAGCGTGGGTTTCCATGTGTCCCAATTATACAGTCCCCCTTTCCTCAGGGCAGGATGGGAGGTCAGATCTAGGTGGGAAGCCATCGGTGTCTGCTCACCCACGACATCATAAGCTCCCTTAGAGAGGGGCCCAATTGCTGTGCTGTCCACTCTTGGAACTGCCAGTAGGGGGTCTGGCACACAAACACTCAGCTCGACAGAGTCCCTCACAGCTGTGCCCAGACAAGACTCCTGACCAGGTTGTGCTGTGGAAGGGGTTGAGAAGCAGGAAGCTCTGAAGCCCTGGAGCCCCTCACTTAGGGCCCCCTGGACACTCTAGCTGGATGAGACAGATGGCCACGGCCACAGGTATCTGCAGGGCACAAGTCCCAGCAGCCACACCTGCTGACCTCATCTGTCGGTGGAGACCCCACGACCCCAGGGCACTCTGAGCTTGTGCCCGCAGGCTGCTCTCTCTGAACTGAGCCTGGAGGGCCCCACACTCCCCTCCGCCCACCCCCCAGCAGGGACACAGCCTCCACATCACACAGGGGCCAGCCACTCAGCAGTCTGGGGACCCAGGCAGCAGAACCTCCAAGAACTGCCCCAAAATTCTGGGCACAGGGGAAGAAGAAGCCTCTGAGGGCTGCGGAGAGAGGATGGGGTGGCCGAGGGGAAGGTGCATGCCCACCCAGAGGGGCTCCTCCCTGGCTGGAGAGCTGGAGGACTGGGGTGCTGGCTGGTGGGAGTGGGGTGGGCCACTGTGTCTGTGTCTCCCCAATGCACAAACCTCAGTCTGTTCTGGGAAACAGAGCGTACTCAGGGTGGGTGACCTGAGGGGCCCCTTGCAAGTGTGCAGAGAGGGACCAGGCAGATTCTCTTCATGGTGGGGGACCGTTAGGGGCTGGGGCTGAGTGAGATACTGGCTGGAGAGGATATCCTTGGAGCAGGCAGGGCCCAGGTGTCCCTGGGGGCCCCTGAAGCAGGTGCTGGGGGCCAGAGAGCAGGGGTGTCCACTAGGTCAGCACCCACAGCTGGTGGGGGCACTGGGTCTGGGGGCAATCAGAGAGCCCCAGCAGTCCCTGAAACCCTCTTCCACCCTGCCCCAGACTGCCTCTGGTGTCCTGTTGGCATTTTAGTCGATTTCTTACTGAGCTGTGATTTGCACAACATACACTTTACCACTGTATTTATTATTTTTATTTTATTTATTTTTAAAAGTAGGTTCCCTCTTTTTTAAAAAAAATTTAATTGACTTAGTTTTGGCAGCCCTGTGTGACATGCAGGAACTTAGTTCCCTGACTGGGGATCAAACCTGTCTCCCTTCAGTAGAAGTGTGGGGTCTGAGCCTGTGGACTGGCAGCGAAGTCTGTTCACCATTTGGCAGGGTACACTTCAGTGTGTTTAGTGCATTCACAATCGTTTGCAACCACCACCTCTTCTGGTGTCAAAACCTTACCACCCCTAGGACACAGCTGGGGGACCCTCTGTCTGAAGCCGGTGCTCACAGCTGCCTCTGTCCCTGTGCTCCGTGCTCCCTGCTATGAGATGTGGGCTGTCGGTCCCATCCAGGCAGCTACAGAGCATCCCCCATCCCCTCCACCTTCACTGGAAGTTTCCAGGTGGAAATACAGCTGATTTCAAGTCAATGTAAATGTGCTCACTGGCTTCTGTTCCACCAGACCAAGAGCCCAAGATGCAAGTTTTCTGTCCTAGAGCTCAGGAGAGAGCAGGACGCACACAGTTCCTGACTCAGCGCCTCCTCCTGCACTCACGGGTCTGTTTGCTCCCCAAGGAGTGTTTACCTGCCCTGCACTCGGCCCTCATGATCTGCACCTCCAATCCGCCAGCAGCAGGCCTGACACGAAACAAAGTCGAGACAGGGAGGGGACAGACTCTGACCCTCGGGCACAGGCTGTCTACCTGGACCCTGAGCCACACAGAACTGTCCCCAGCGTTTAGTCTTACAACACAGGGTGCATTTTCTATTCTATTGCACACGAACACACACACACAGCAACACACCACTGGACTGACTCCACTAACGGCAGTAAGCGGCTGCGGAAACCAGGAAGCCTCGAGACAGACCCTGCGCACACCCCGGGCAGTTGGTGGGTAGCTGGGGCCGGACACGCAGGACATGGCGCTCAGCGGGCCCCACGGGTCACTGCCTCCCCGCACACATCTGTGCATCTCTACCCGAGCAGAAACACATGAATGTACCTGAGTCCATCTAGAACTAATGCTCTAGGGTCAGATTTTCTCAACCCCTCTACTGTACTGGGCGGGGTGGGGAGTTCTGAGACCTGGAGGCACGACACAGAGTCACCATGACGGCATGTGGAGCTGTGGTTAGAGCACACGTTCCCGAACCCTGGGTGTTCCACCTGCCCACTGTCACCTGGGCCACCCTCTCCCCTCCTCGGCTCCTCAGGGAAAGGGGCTCAGGCGGCAGGAGGCCCAGCGGGGCTTCCACCCAGGACACCTCTCACCTGCTGACACTTCTCTACTGTGATCACAGCTTCAGATGAAGGAGAAACCCCAACAGAGACAATTTGTGAAAACAGAAAACACACGTTTATTTAAAGATAACACAAGCCCCCCCTTGAAAGAAATTNGGCGGCAGGAGGCCCAGCGGGGCTTCCACCCAGGACACCTCTCACCTGCTGACACTTCTCTACTGTGATCACAGCTTCAGATGAAGGAGAAACCCCAACAGAGACAATTTGTGAAAACAGAAAACACACGTTTATTTAAAGATAACACAAGCCCCCCCTTGAAAGAAATTTAGTTAAAATCACGGATTGGGAAAAAAAAACGCACACAGCGAAAGCAGGGAACAGAGACACCACCCCACCCCGAGGGGCACCACGTCTGGTCCGAGACAGGCCTGCAGGGGAGAGACCCACGTGGGCGACGGACTCTGCAAAATCGGGCCTAGAAGTAGGTCAGCTCGTCGTGCCTGCCTTTGTTGGTCTGGTAGCTGGTCAGGGCCACGGGCTTGTTCTCGTGCGGGAGGCTTTCAAACACTCGGATGTGCACGAAGTCGTCCTCGTCCACTTGAACCTGAAAGGAGAGTCCAGTGAGGGGCAGGTGGGGCCTCTGACCCCAAGGCCCCCTCCTCCGCTGGACTTGGCTGGACGGGCAGGAGGGCCCTGGATGCCCAGAGGCTGCGTCCCTTCGTGTCCCCAGAGACTGGGCTGAGGACATTCCCACCCTCCTCCTTCAAGTGCAAGGGACGCCCTCGGTGCCCAGCCAGCACCCCTCACNGCAGGTGGGGCCTCTGACCCCAAGGCCCCCTCCTCCGCTGGACTTGGCTGGACGGGCAGGAGGGCCCTGGATGCCCAGAGGCTGCGTCCCTTCGTGTCCCCAGAGACTGGGCTGAGGACATTCCCACCCTCCTCCTTCAAGTGCAAGGGACGCCCTCGGTGCCCAGCCAGCACCCCTCACCCAAACTCACTCCAGCAGAGCCCTTGGTCACCCAAGAGGCTAGGTCCTCTCTTCTCCAAGGAGGCCGCAGCACGCACGTGCACACATACACATGCACACACACATGCTTGCACACGCATGCTCATTTTAGACAGCCACCAAACCCCTGAAGATGAGAGCTGCCACAGGACCCTGCTGAGCACTCCTGCCCTGGGCACCTGTGAGCTCCCACTTCAGCAGGACTCTCCCAAGAGGCTGACACCCCACCTTGATCAAGTAGTTCATCCCGGCGACCACCTGGCTCCTGAATTCCACAGCCTTGAACACCGGGAACTTCTTGTTCTCCTTCTCCTCCAGCTGGGACTTCACCTGGGGAAGGGGAGAAGGGAGAGACAGGTGAGCTCACCTGTATTAGCCGTCACCCCTGAACTCTCATGCCTGGGCACTGCACACTTTCTACACCTCATCTGCCCTTCACAGCTGAGCAGACAAACTCAACTGTCGACTCTGATGATAAAGGACAGAAAAATGTTTTCTGTCTCATTTCTCTTTTCTTTTGCAAGGATATTTTCACCATCAAGACAATGTGTATAAGTTCACACCCTGTTTTTCCTTTTACTTAGTTCTTTTGAAAGAGTACGTATCATTTTTTAGTTACTCTTTTAAAGTGAAAATTAAAATATTTTAAAGAATTAAACTAAACTGAATGTTAAGGATAATTTTCCAGGGACTTCCTCAGTGGTCTAGTGGGTAAGACTCAATGACAACAATGCAAGGGGCCCGGGTTCGATTCCTGGTCAGTGAACTGTGTCCTACATGCTGCAAGGAAGATCCACTTGCTGCAAATAACTAAGTGGCACAGCCAAAGTAAAATGAATAAATATTTCTTAAAAATTCAGTCTTCCATCTTCTGTTGTTAATGTTCAATTGCTAAGTCATGTCTGACTCTTTGTGATCCCATGGATTGTGGTACACCAGGGTCCTTTGTTCTCCAGTCTCCCAGAGTTTGCTCAAATTCATCTCCATTGAGTCAGTGATGCTATCTAACGATCTCATCCTCTGCTGATGCCTTCTCCTCCTGCCCTGGAGTTTTCCCAGCATCAGGGTCTTTTCTGATGAGTCAGCTCTTCCCAGCAGGTGGCCCAAGGACTGGAGCTTCAGCTCCTTCATCAGTCCTTCCAGTGAATATTCAGGGTAGATAAATCACTGTTACAGTTAAAAAAAAAAACACGCTTTTCTACTTTAAATTGTAATTTATTTTTAGTTTTTATTTTTTAAAAGTGCCATAACTCTGGGTTTTCCGTTGTTAACTTTTAGTTACTTATTCTTTTTTTTTTTTTTTGTCCTTCCAATGAATATGCAGGGTTGATTTTCTTTAGGATTGGTTTGATATTATAGAGGTGCCTTAATTCTCTTGGGAAAAAAAGTGAAAGTGACAGTGTTAGACGCTCAGTGGTGTCCAACTCTTTGCGACCCCATGGAGCCTGCCTGGCTCCTCTGTTCATGGAATTCTCCAGGCAAGAATACTGGAATGGGTTGTCATTTCCTTTCCCAGGGTTCTCTTAAGAACCTCAGTTTCTTCTGCGACAGATAAAGCACTATTATAGTTTTTAAAAAATGCTTTTCTACTTTAAATTTTAATTTACTTTTAGTTTTTATTTTTTAAACGTGCTATAACTCTGGGTTTTCCGTTGTTAACTTTTAGTTACTTATTCTTTTTTTTTTTTTTTTTGGCTGCCTTAGGTCTTTGAGGCTGCATGCCAGCTTTCTCCAGTTTCAAAGAGTGGGGGCTTCTGTTGAGAGCACAGGCTCTAGGCATGGGGGCTTCAGCAGTCTCGGCTCCCTGGCTCTAGAGCTCAGGCTCGAGAATTGTGGCACTCGGGCTTACTTGCTTATCCCTATGTGGTATCATCCCGGAGCAGGGATGGATCCCAAGTCCCCTGCACTGGCATGTGGATTCTTCTCCCCTGGGCCACCAGGGTAGTCCTTTGCTGCCTTTTCAGGTGGTCTCCCTAGGATGCAGGGCCTTTCGGCAAAGGCTGTTTCTGATCTTTGGTGTCAGATGTTAATGATACCCTTGGATCTGTCGGGTTTTCTAGGGTCTTGGCCTTTAGGGAACTGAGCTTTGTTATGGAGGAAGGGAGAGCAGGTTGCTTTGTCTTGACTTTAAGATCTGATCTGGTTTCTGAGTGCTCAACAGCCACAGGCACTCACTGCACTGAAGTCCCCAGACCAGTTCTGGGGGTCAGAGGAGCTTGGTGAAGCCCAAGCGCCTGCTGCTTGGGGAGCCAAGGGCATCACCATTATGCATGCCAGTGAGTCACCTGGCAAGGGCCTGCAGGGAGGGGCACTCTGGTGATTAGGTGGGGGAAAAGAGGAGGAGGGAGGGTCAGATAGTGGGAAGGTGGGCCACCTGCTCTTCCAGGAGGCTGCCATGGCTCTCAGGGTGGTCAGTGTGGGTGTGTTCCCCTGAGCCAGTGCCCACCCTTATCTCAACACTCAGCTGTGCAACCCTTCTTCACGGAGCAGTAAGGAACTGACCCTCAGACCGTTTACCCAGCCCAGGGGTGAGTGATGCCCACAGACCCTCCCAGGGGCCTGGGATGAAATCATCTCTCTGTCTGTCTCAGGAGTGGAAGCAGGAGAGCCCTGTTCTGTGCAAGGATGGCTGGATGTGGTGGGTACAGGTCTGTCTCTGGCCTCACTTCTCCTTATCTGTTCACGAAAGCTTCAGTACAAAAGGCCACCAGACGGTGCCCCTTTCCCTCATGGAGCCCACCCAGCACACAGGTGGCCAACTCGCTCCCAGGGGAAGTAAGTGCAGCCCCAGAGACAGAAACCCTTGTCTCCCGAGGTGGCTCACCCTCACGCAAAGCTCACGTGGCCGGCGGGGATTCTCAGGCCTGGAGACCCAGGAAGAGGCGGGGAGGGCTGGGCTGAGTGGCCATGGAGGGGGAGAACAGGGAACGGCCTTCTGCCTGGCTCTCACTGGCTGTCCCCCAGATCCCTCCGTGTCTAAGGTCTCAGAAGACTGACTCACTCCTTCCATGACTGCTGTCAGATGGTCCCAAAGGTAGGATCGAGGACGCAGCAGAAAGCATGCCCTGGGATGTAGGAGGCAGCAGTGGAGCAGGGAGGGGAGGCAGCGGTGGGCAGGAAAGAGAAGGGACCCAGACGTCTGTCTCAAGTTTCCTCGTCTCATCAAACTTGAATACCCCACCCCAGGCCCTGAACTTGTCTCCCTTGTGAGGCCGGGCGGACAGGCCCCAACCCCACATGACCCTCGGGTGCAAGAGTTTTCCTGGAAAAGGGGCTGGACCGCTGCCCAGGATCTGATCCAGGCTCTGCCTACTTGACCCAGCTACTTCCAGTTTCTAAACGTTTCACTGGACAGCATTTCAAATCTATACGAAAGTGCTAGAATAACAGCCTGAGTCTAGGAGGCCTGGGACCCTACCTCACTCATGATGACCTCACCCCATGCTGTGCCCTTTGCTCTCCGTGTGCTTTCCCCAACAGTCACCTTGCCTCCCCTCCAACTCCTCTGCCGCCTCTCTCTTCTCAAGAGAGAAAGGGATGTGCCAGGGTGCAGTGCCTCTGTCCCAGAGGCGATGACTGCTGACCACCGTGGTCCCAGGACCCCTTCTGCCCGCAGCAGCCCTACCTGGTCAGCGACGGCCTGGATCTCAGCTGTGACAGCCTGAGTATCTGAGAACCCGCCGGTCTTTGGCCCCCACATCTCAGCAGTCGGCAGCCTGGGCGGATGAGCTGTAGGAGCGGCTGACACTCCCAGGACGGGCAAGCTAATGGGAAACTGCCAGACTTGGAGGGATGGTCCTGTGATGCATGGGTGGAGCCAGGAGAGGTGCCTAGGTTGAGGGGCAGGGAACAGGGAGGGGAAGTCCTGGTCCCATTCAGGAACGTGCTCTGACACGGTGGGGGCGGGACTTCGGTATCTTATCTTCCTCTGGGTGGCAAAGTCACAAGGCTGGGGTGGGAACTCCCTGCAGGATGGGCGCGGTGGTGGGGTGGGCGGCACTGACAGAATCTCCAGAGACAGAGGGGTCCACTCGGGTGGGAGATGATGGGGGTCACCAACCCTTCGGGTTCCATAGGAGTCTGGAGACACAGGAGGAGCAAGACCTGAGAACTGCCAGGGGTGGAGAGAAGAGAAGCCCCCCCCAGCTCAGAACCTGGAGGAGATGGAGGAGAGGGCAGGGGCCACCTGGGCCTAAGTGCAACCTGCCTGTGCCCGCCTGGAGCCTCTCATCCCCCAGCCAGGCCCAGCGCCCCACCCGTTCTGGCCTGTCTTGTGGGCTGCTGTGCAATCGTGGACATGTGACCGGTGACACAGGAAGGGCTGACGTGGGTGGATAGAAGAGCCACAGAGGAGTTCAGGGGCAGGGAGGCGATGACTCCAGGGCCTCAGCGGATGGTGTTACTAGGACTTGGTTCTGATGGGTGTGGGACAGGATTTAGAGTAGGTTCAACTATTACCCAGGCTGGGGTGGGGCAGTCTTCTAGGGTCCAAGCCTGGGCTCTTGGTCCAAGGCCTGGGCACTGGGAAACCAATTATCTGAGGAGACACATGTAGTGAGAAACAAAGCTGAGGCCTTGGCCTCTGCACCTGGGAGGTGGGCAGCAGAGTCTGGGGAGCACAGGAGAACCGCTCTGCCCTGTGGTCAGCCCAGTCTTGGGTTGGATATTGGAGGGGTTAGCTTTCCAGGTTGTCTTCGGTCAGTCATCTTTCTTGTGCCCAGGTGTGGTCTGAGGCCCTTCCTGGTGGCGTACACATCTCAGGCAAGATGGTTTCTAGCGGGAGTATTTCTGGGTAGTTGGCAGGACTTAGTATAGGCTGGCCTCACCTGTCTCTTTCGGTCCCCCCGGAAGTCTCCAGTTAGATTTTGGCAGTAGCTTCTCAGTAACGCACACCTTACAGGGAACTCCTATTTTGAGACAACTCAGCCAAGTGTTTATTATTGTGTTTTTACTGGCGGAGAGGTTGGGGAGGTTTCAGGCAATGGTTCTCTAAAAATTCTGTCCCCTCTTCCTGCCCTAAGACACGTCAGACTTGAGATAATTCTTGCATAATTGGAGTGGAAATCAGATTGATTATATTCTTTGCGGCCAAAGATGGAGAAGCTCTACATAGTCAGCAAAAACAATTCTGGGAGCTGACTGTGACTCAGATCATGAACTCCTTATTGCAAAATTCAGACTTAAATTGAAGAAAAGAGGGACAACCACTAGACGATTCAGGTATGACCTAAATCAAATCCCTTATGATGATATAGTAGAAGTGAGAAATAGATTTAAAGGATTAGATCTGATAGATAGAGTGCCTGAAGAACTATGGATGAGGTCTGTAACATTGTACAGGAGGCTGTGATCAACACCATCCCCAGAAAAAGAAATGCAAAAAAAAAAACAAGAAAGAAAGAAAAAGAAATGCAAAAAGGCAAAACTGTTGTCTGAGGAGGCCTTACAAATAGCTGATAAAAGAAGAGAAGTGAACGACAAAGGAGAAAAGAAAGATATATCCATCTGAACGCAGAGTTCCAAAGAGTANAAAAAAAAAAACAAGAAAGAAAGAAAAAGAAATGCAAAAAGGCAAAACTGTTGTCTGAGGAGGCCTTACAAATAGCTGATAAAAGAAGAGAAGTGAACGACAAAGGAGAAAAGAAAGATATATCCATCTGAACGCAGAGTTCCAAAGAGTAGCAGGGACAGATAAGAAAGCGAGCCTAAGGGAGCAGTGCAAAGACACAGAGGAAAAGAACAGAGTGAGAAAGACTAGAGCTCTCTTCAAGAAATCAGAGATACCAAGGGAACGTTTCATGCAAAGATGGGCCCAATAAAGGACAGAAACCATGTGGACCATACAGAAGCAGAAGATATTAAGAAGAGGTGGCAAGAATACCACAGAAGAACTATACAAAAAACATCTTAATGACCCAGATGACCACAATGGTGAGATCACCTAGAGCCAGACATCTTAGAGTGTGAAGCCAAGTGGGTCTCAGGAAGCATTACTACAAAAAAAGCTAGTGGAGGTGATGGGATTCCAGTTGACCTATTTCAAATCCTAAAAGATGAGGCTGTGAAAGTGCTGCACTCAATATGCCAGCAAATTTGAAAGACTCAGCAGTGACCACAGGACTGGAAAAGGTCAGGTTTTATTTCAATCCCATCGAAAGGCAATNAGGAAGCATTACTACAAAAAAAGCTAGTGGAGGTGATGGGATTCCAGTTGACCTATTTCAAATCCTAAAAGATGAGGCTGTGAAAGTGCTGCACTCAATATGCCAGCAAATTTGAAAGACTCAGCAGTGACCACAGGACTGGAAAAGGTCAGGTTTTATTTCAATCCCATCGAAAGGCAATGCCAAAGAATGATCAAACGACTGCACAGTTGCACTCATCTCACATGCTAGCAAAGCAATGCTCAAAATTCTCCAAGCTAGGCTTCAACAGTACATGAACTGAGAACTTCCAGATATTCATGCTGGATTTAGAAAAGGCAGAGGAACCAGAGATCAAATTGCCAACATCCACTGGATCATAGAAAAAGCAAGGGAATTCCAGAGAAACATCTACTTCTGCTTCATTGACTACACTAAAGTCTTTGACTGTGTGGATCAGAACAAACTGNAGTACATGAACTGAGAACTTCCAGATATTCATGCTGGATTTAGAAAAGGCAGAGGAACCAGAGATCAAATTGCCAACATCCACTGGATCATAGAAAAAGCAAGGGAATTCCAGAGAAACATCTACTTCTGCTTCATTGACTACACTAAAGTCTTTGACTGTGTGGATCAGAACAAACTGTGGAAAATTCCTCAAGAGATGGGAATACCAGACCACCTGACCTGCCTCCTGAGAAATCTGTATGCAGGTCAAGAAGCAACAGTTAGAACCAGACTTGGAACAATGGACTGGTTCCAAATTGGGAAGGGAGTATGTCAAGGCTGTATATTGTCAGCTTGCTCATTTAACTTATATATAGAGTATGTCATGTGAAACGCTGGGCTCCAAAACCACTGCAGATGGTGACTGCAGCCATGGGATTAAAAGATGCTTGCTTCTTGGAAGAAAAGCCATGACCAACCTAGACAGCATATTAAAAAGCAGACATTACTTTGCCAACAAATGTCCATCTAGTCAAAGCTATGATTTTTCCAGTAGTCATGTATGGATGTGAGAGCTCTACCATAAAGAAAGCTGACCACTGAAGAATTAATGCTTATGAACTGTGGTGTTGGAGAAGATTCTTAAGAGTGCCTTGGACTGCAAAGAGATCCAACCATTCAATCCTAAAGGAAATCAGCCCTGAATATTCATTGGAAGGAGTGATGCTGAAGCTGAAACTCCAATACTTTGGCCACTTGATGAGAACTGACTGGTTGGAAAAGACCCTGATGCCGGGAAAGATTGAAGGCAGGAGGAGAAGGGGACGACAGAAGATGAGATGATTGGATGGCATCACCGACTTGATGGACATGAGTTTGAGAAAGCTCAGGGAGCTGGTGATAGATAGCAGCCTGGCATGCTGCAGTCCATGGGGTTGCAAAGAGTTGGACAAGACCGAGCGACTGAACTGACTGAGTGATGTTCATGCCTCTGAGGCGGTAGCATGTGGGGTAGGGCAGCAGGTGCACCGCTGCTTTGCTGGAATGGACAGCGTGATGTCCCACTGTGTTGCAGGGAGACCCTCGAGCAAGGCTTGCAGTTCTGTCGGCAGAAGCAGAGGCCTGATGGCTCCTGGGAAGGGTGAGTGCTGCCTGTGGGTGCAGATGCCAGGGGCAGGGATGGGAGGGGCACCGTGCTGCCCAGAAGTCTCTGGACATACTCCTGGGCCTTCCCCCACAGTCACTGCTCAGCGTTTTGCTGGGTAGTGTAGCCAAGCGCATTGAAAGTACTTGGTGGCCTGATGGCTCCTCACCCACTTCCTCTGGGCTTGGATCTGGCTTGTGGCGCCATCCGTGGAGGCCAGGTTGGGGTGGGGGGTCTGTCTGCCTGTTGAAGGCTTATGGATGTTTTCCTTGAAAACAGATACAGCCCCTCCCTGCACTCCAGAGGGTGCTGGAGGTGTCTGCAGCCTGTTGTCTGGCGCCCTGCTGAGAACTCAGGGACTGGGCTGTTCCCCCTTGTCTTCCTCTAGCTCCTGGGGTGTGTGCTTCACGTATGGCGCCTGGTTTGGGCTGGAAGCCTTCGCCTGCATGGGGCACACCTACCATAATGGGTGAGTGCAGGCATTTACCCTGTGGTAGGAGGGGGTCTTCTCAGCATAATACTCTGCTGGAGGGTTTCTTCCTCTGCTATTTGACTTTGGGGTTGTTTTTTACATGCTTTTAAACAGTGAGAGAAGATCAGTTTTCCCGAAAAAGGTATGAGGTGCTGTGCCTCGATGCTTTGCAGAGCCTCGTTGCTCGTGTGGGGCAGGAAGCCTTCAGCCCTCTGCCCTCCCCCAGCTCACCTGCCCCACCCAAGTCCCACACCTGGGCTGGAGCAGGAGCAGCCACAGGCCAGGAGGCTGGCCAGGCTGGGTTGTGTCACGTGTGGGAGCCCATCTGCAGCTGTCTGGTCATGTCCCAAAATCCTGTGATGCTCGTATCTCTGTCCCTTTCACCTCCCCTCCTGCGCACTGAGTGCAGGGGGCCCACACTCCCGTCTCCATTACCCAAGGAAGCCTGGTCAGGGTAAGGAGGGGCAGGGATCCTGCCCAGAGTGATGGCTGTGCGTCTTCTGTCTCTGCAGGGTTGCCTGTGAGGAGATCTCCCGGGCCTGTGACTTCCTGCTGTCACAACAGATGGCAGACGGAGGCTGGGGGGAGGACTTTGAGTCCTGCGAGCAGCGTCGCTATGTGCAGAGTGCCCGGTCCCAGATCCACAACACGTGCTGGGCCCTGATGGGGCTGATGGCCGTCAGGTGGGGGCTTGAGGCCTGTCCCGGAGCTGCGGGGTCGGGCGGGCAGAGGAAGGACAGTGAGCCAGCAGCCAGGATGGGCACAGTAGCGGAGGGAGGGGGAGACCTATGGGCCACTTTCATAGGTGACAGGTTCACAGGGCCAGGTGGTGGGTCCTGCAAAAGGCCTCTGAACAAGGTCAGCCAGGGCACAGGGCCGTCGGGGCATGACTGTGGCAGCACCTGCAGAGGCTCTGCGTCACAAATGCACTCAGGCATACGCACACATGACACGCACACGCAGAGTCATGCACACGGACATGTATGTGGTGCCCCAGTCTGTGCCCCCCGTTGGATTCGGGGCCATTGGGAAACCTCCCTAAACCCCTCAGAGGAAGGCCAAGGGTGTGGGCAGGGGTAAACAGGCTGCACCCTGACCTGAGCCATCGCGCCTCCTGGCGCCTCATCCGGCAGCGAGCGAAGTTAGGCCCTGAGGACCAGTGGCCAGGTGGACGGGAAAGCACTGCTTATGGCAGAGACGGCTCTCTTGGCCGCAGGTGGGCTGCCCTCCTGCCCCTTCGTCTCCATCCCAGTGGCATTCCCGCTCCTCTGGATGTCTGGAGGACTAACTGTTCCCAGCAGGCCTGGAGATTCAGGGTGTCCATCATCAGGCAGCATTTCTCATCCTTGTCGGTGTGCCTGGCTGCGTGAGCCTGGGGACCCAGCCAGAGGGGGTCTCATTCAGGGGGGTGGCGGGAGCGTTCAGTGCCCCTCTCCACCAGGCACCCTGACGTGGCAGCCCTGGAGAGAGGAGTCAGCTACCTGCTTGAAAAGCAGCTGCCCAATGGGGACTGGCCCCAGGTAC
>SJYA01005723.1:0-25280 GCA_006410615.1 Neotragus moschatus | reverse complement strand
TGCCTACCTTGCCTTTTCCCATGGTATGCCCTGGCTCTCACTCTGTAATAGCACGCAGACAGATTATTCCTTGTGAGTCTATAAAGCTGCATGTTACTACATTGCATGAATACATACAAATTTCTTCAATCAGTATCCTGTTGATGGACACTGGGTCTTTTTCCTGTTCTTGCTATTACAATTAGTTCTGCAATAAATACCCTTGAAATTATAATATTGCCTTTCTTTCCTTTATTTTGCCAGTGTATCTATGGGATACATTTCTGAAAACTGGGTTGTTAAAGTCAAAGTTTAAATGCACAAAAAATTTTCTTGCTGCTGCTGCTGCTAAGTCGCTTCAGTCGTGTCTGACTCTGTGCGATCCCATAGACCACAGCACACCAAGCTCCCTCCNCCTTTCTTTCCTTTATTTTGCCAGTGTATCTATGGGATACATTTCTGAAAACTGGGTTGTTAAAGTCAAAGTTTAAATGCACAAAAAATTTTCTTGCTGCTGCTGCTGCTAAGTCGCTTCAGTCGTGTCTGACTCTGTGCGATCCCATAGACCACAGCACACCAAGCTCCCTCCTCCCTGGGATTCTGCAGGCAAGAACACTGGAGTGGGTTGCCATTTCCTTCTCCAATGCATGAAAGTGAAAAGTGAAAGTCAAGTCGCTCAGTCAAATTTTCTTCAGTTCAGCTCAGTTCAGTCGCTCAGTCGTGTCCAACTCTTTGCGACCCCATGAATCACAGCACGCCAGGCCTCCCTGTCCATCACCAACTCCCGGAGTTCACTCAGACTCATGCCCATCGAGTCAGTGATGCCATCCAGCCATCTCATCCTCTGTTGTCCCCTTCTCCTCCTGCCCCCAATCCCTCCCAGCATCAGGGTCTTTTCCAATGAGTCAGCTCTTAACATGAGGTGGCCAAAGTACTGGAGTTTCAGCTTCAGCATCATTCCTTTCAAAGAAATCCCAGGGCTGATCTCCTTCAGAATGGACTGGTTGGATCTTCTTGCAGTCCAAGGGACTTTCAAGAGTTTTCTCCCACACCACAGTTCAAAAGCATCAATTCTTCAGCGCTCAGCTTCCTTCATGTGGCCAACTCCTCTTCTCTAAGAACAGTACCATTTCCTATTTTCATAAGCAATAGATGAAAGTCTTATTTGCCTGAAAAGGCTTGTCTACAGATTCTTCCCTGGTAGCTCAGTCCAGGAAAGAATTTGCCTACAGTACAGGAGACCTGGGTTCCACTCCTGGGCTGGGAAGATCCCCTGGAGAAGGGAATGACAACCCACTCCAGTATTCCTCCCTAAGAAACTCATGGACAGAGGAGCCTGGTGGGCTACAGCCCTGGAATCACTAGAGTCGGGCATGACTTAGCTACTAAACCACCACCATAGGATTTTTCCCAAAAACTCAGAAGGAAGTTTGAATTTGCTGCCTAGTAGTCAAGAAAGACATCTCCGTCAATCTGAAGCAGATCTCTGTTTTCACGAGTGAAACTGAGCATTCACATGGTCGAATCAGCCCTAAAGAGAACCAAGCATGCATATTCACTGGAAGGACTGATGCTGAAGCCAAAGCTCCAATACTTTGGATCACCTGATGTGAAGAGCCGACTCACTGGAAAACACTCTGGTGCTGGGAGAGACTGAGGGCGGGAAGGGAAAGGGATGGCAAGAGGATGAGATAATTAGATAGCATCACCAACTCAGGGGACATGAATATAAGCAAAGTCTGGGATGTGGCAGAGGACGGAGGCGCCTGGCATGCTGCAGTTCGCTGGGTCACACAGAGTCGGATGTGACTTTGCAGCTGAACAGCAACACGATCAAGTCATTTATGTCTATTTTTCAGTGAGTCATTTGTTTATTCTCTACCTTGTTTTCTGTAACTTGTAGGTATTTACAAATTTTTTTTTTTTTTTGTAATTCTATGTATGTTAGCTGACTGGTTCAAAATTGGGAAAGGAATACGTCAAGGCTATATACTGTCATCCTGCTTATTTAACTTATATGCAGAGTACACCATGCAAAATGCTGGGCTGGATGAAGCACAGGCTGGGAGATTCTCAAGACTGACAGGAGAAACATCAATAACCTCAGATATGCAGACGACACCACCCTTATGGCATAAAGTGAAGAGGAACTAAAGAATCTCTTGATGAAGGTGAAAGAAGAGAGTGAAAAAGCTGGCTTAAAACCAACATTCAAAAAATGAAGATCATGGCATCCAGTCCCATCACTTCATGGCAAATAGATGGGGAAACAGTGACAGATTTAACTTTCTTGAGCTCTCAAATCACTGTAGACTGTGACTGCAGCCATGAAATTAAAAGACACGTGCTCCTTGGAAGAAAAGTTTTGACCAACCTAGACAGTATATTAAAAAGCAGAGACATTACTTTGTTGATAAAGGTCCATATAGTCAAAACTATGGCTTTTCTAGTAGTCATGTATGGATGTGAGAATTCTTCCATAAATAAGGTTGGGCACCGGAGAACCGACGCTTTTGAACTGTGGTGTTGGAGAAGACTCTTGAGGGTCTCTTGGACTGCAAGGAGATCAAACCAGTCCATCCTAAAGGAAATCAATCCTGAATATTCATTGGAAGGACTCATGCTGAAGCTGAACTCCAATACATTGGCCACCTAATGCAAAGAGCTGACTTACTGGAAAGGACTCTGATGCTGGGAAAGATTGAAGGCCGGAGGAGAAGGGGACAACAAAAGATGAGATGGTTGGATGGCATCACTGACACAATGCACACGAATTTGAGCAAACTCGGGGAGATGGTGAAGGACAGGGAAGCCTAGCATGTGGCAGTCCACGGAGTTTCAAGGAGTCAGACATGACTGAGCAATTCAACAACAACAAATGTATGTTAGCGATATTTGTAAATATATATTTTTTGTTCTACAAGGAGTGAATGATTCTTCCCTGGTGGCTCAGATGGTAAAGAATCTGCCTGCAGTGCAGTAGACATGGGTTCATTTCCTGAATCGGTAAGATCCCCTGGAGAAGGAAATGGAAAACCTCTCCAATATTCCTGCCTGGAAAAATCCCATGGACAGAGGAGCCTGGAGGGCTATAGTCCATGAAATCTCAACAGCTGGACATGACTTAGCAACTAAACCATCACAACCAAGCAGTTAATATTTTCCCAATTTGACTTTTTTCCTCTTTGCTTTTGGCATCATTAACATGAAAACATTTTTTTTCTTTTTATAGTTTGACATTTACTTATAGTTCTTTTGGATTTTGAATAAAACATTTTTCTAACCCTAAACTGTAGTGGAGTTCACTCATGGTTTTGTTTAGTGCTTGTGTTTTAATTTTTTCACACTTAAATATCTTATCCATCTGAAATCTATTCTGGTATATGGTAGAAGAAATTGATACATTTTTATCTTTTTCATCTGATTATCCAATGGTCCTGATGTTACTTATCAAGAAGTCGATCTCTCCTCCACTCATTTGAGAAGATATCTGTATCACATACTAAATTTGCAGCTGTAATTTTTGTCTGTTTCTTTGTTTTCTCTCTTGCTTCATTGAATTGCCTGTCTATTCACCAATTTTAGATATACCAAAGCTTGGTAGTGTGTTTCCATATACGATAGGATTATCATCTATGGAGTTCCTCAGTTCCAGGGTTTTTCTGACTATTCTTGCTTGTTTATAGTTTCAAATGGAATTTGTAATCCACTTGTATGGTTTGAGAAAAAAAATTCTGATATTTCTACTGGTATTGTATTATCTTTGTTGACAGGCAAAAATAGCCTCTCTATATAGGAACAGTAGCGTTTAAGTCTCCTTCTGGGTCTTTGGGAATTTTATTTAAGATATTAATGGATATTAATTATATAAAGCCATTCCCCTAGAGAAGGAAATGGCTGTTCACCCCAGTATTCATGCCTGGAGAATTCCATGGACAGAGGAGCCTGGCGGGCTGCAGTCCTTGGGGTCGCAAAAGAGTCAGACAGGACTGAGTGACTAACACTTTACCCTCACATATTATCTTAATGCCTCTGTTATATTAATATTCGGTGTTATTATATAACTACTGTAAAAATAGCACACATGACCTTAGCAACAAAATCGGACTCTTCCACTCCTCAGGAAAAAGAAGAGTGAAATTCATTGCTATGTAATATTCTGTTGGAAGCCTTAGTCATTGCAAATGTTACAGACAATGGATTACATGAATGTGTTTATATGAAGGTGATGGATAGCACTCTTTTGAAGGCTAATTTTAGTGAAAATTCTGGCTTTATTATTAAGGTTATGCATGTAATTTTTGCTTCCCTGGTGACTCGGTGGGAAAGAATCTGCTTCCCAATTCAGGAGACGTGGGTTTGATCCCTGGGTTGGGAAGAACCCCTGCAGAAGGAAATGGTAACCCACTGCAGTGTTCTTGCTTAGGAAATACAGTCTATGGGGTTGTAAAGAGCCGGGCATGACTGAGCAACTAAATAACAACAAAAATAATTTTTACATCTGATAAGGAAATATCTAATAATTCTTTCTTTATCATTTTTTAAATTTAATATATCAATGTTTAAAATCTGTAAAAGAATATTTGGCAATGTTCGTTCTGCATCTCTGGTATATAATCATGATTTTTCTCTCAGGTGTTTTAATTTGATGAATTTTATAAAGATAACTCTTAGTAATGAACCACTTTTACATTTCTCAAATATGGACACATGCTTTTAATGTATAGTTTTAATGGACTGTTTGCTAATATTTCATTGAAAATTTTAGTGTGAATACTTATTTTTCTTTTTTGAACTTTTTGAATAATTTTATGAATTTTCAGTATCGATGTCATACTTACTTTATAAAGTGCATTTAGGACTTTTCCTTTTTATATTTAACTCCTAGTGTCACTGGGATTGAAAAATACATATTCATTGAAGAGCAGTTTTACCATTCCAATTAACTAAGGCTGTCTATCCATTAAGGAAGGCAGATAACATTCCAGTTAACTGTATAAGAGGCTTTGGCTGTGAATGAGGCTGAAAGCTTCAGGCAGCCATGTGTCACGCTCTCAAAGCTATCTTTTCTCATTTCAGAAGATTGGATAGACATAGTAGGTGCTCAAAACTATTAGATATTGTGATAAGATGACGAAAAATTCATGAGCCTAATGAAAATCATGAATCTGAAATAAAAATCAACAAACATTGTCTGACGATAGGGTGGAATATTTGAAACGGACTATTCTGGAAACTCCTAGGTGTATTGTTATGGCTTTTAGAGACTCTCTAATGTTTATATGACTTTCACATTTGCCATGTAAGAGGAGCAGAAAACAAGGAAATGAACTAACACTGAGAGTATTTACTAAACCTGAAGCTTTGTTCTAGGGGCTTTTCTTACTGATACTATTGAGTTCAAGCGGAGAGTCTATGGGAGTAGTTATTACTTACTGGGGCTTCCCAGGTGGCGCTAGTGGTAAAGAACTGACTGCCAATGCAGGAAATGTAAGACATGAGGGTTTGATCCCTGGGTGGGAAGATCCCCTGGAGGAGGGCATGGCAACCCACTCCAGTGTTCTTGCCTGGAGAATCCCATGGACAGAGGAGTCTGGCAGGCTTCAGTCTATGGGGTCTCAAAGTGTTGGACACGACTGAAGCAACTTAGCACACACGCATGCATGACTTATTATTGCTCTTTTCAAGTGAAGAAACTAAGGCTTAGAGTAGCTAAGAGACTGTACATAAAATTATGAATTTTAAACATAAAAATTATGAATTATGATTCATGATTTTAGGAAGTGACAAAGAATTTTAAGAAAACGTTTTTAATAGAACTCACTTTAACTACTCATGCTCATGATAAGGGATCTTTTTTTTCATTTCTGAGATTATTGGGGTACTCTGTATTGGTAGCAGAAAATTTAGAAAACCAAAATAACAAAAAGGGAAATGAAAGTAGTCTGAACTGCCACCGTTTAAGAAAATTAATTTGGGGTATCCAGAACATTTTCTGGTTAGATTCACTCCTATAAATATGCATATAAATTCATAAATATGTATAAAAGTACATATATATTTATACTTTTTAGCAAAAGTGGAAACATTCTACACATAGCATCTTGTTAATTTTTATTTTTTTTAACTGAACAATACATGAAGGATTTTAGAGTTTTTGAGGTTCTGCTTTAAAAATGTTTCATAACAGAAGTTTCCTCTGGCTTAGATGTCACTACATGCTCACTTAGGCATCTTTTTTGTGGTCCCTGATCACTCACCTTCATCCCTCTGCCATTGTTTCTGAATGTACATGTTTTATAAGAGAGAGCAAAAGGGCTGAAGAAGGATGGTTACCTCAGTACCTGGCAAAGATAAAGAAAGTGAAAGTGTTAGTCACTCAGATGTGTCTGACTCTTTGTGACCCCATGGACTGCAGCCCACCAGGCTCCTCTCTCCAGGGGATTCTCCATGCAAGAACACTGGCGTGGATTGCCATTCCCTTCTCCAGGGGATGTTTTCGACTCAGGGACTGAACCCAGGTCGCCTGCATTGTAGGCAGACTTCTTCACCAACTGAGCCACCAAGGAAGGCCTGTCAATAAATGTATACTCATGGAATTAAAACATGCATGATGGATTACAATTCTTGAGCAAGTGACTACAATCATTTCATCCTTTTTAGTAAGTTATGAGGGATGCAAGCCTCTAGGATGGGACCACTGCTGAGAAACAGTGGTCATTATGTGATTGTTTCACTACAACTGGCTCCAGGACTGAAAGGGAAAAGGCAAAGGAGTTCAGTAATCAGTGTGTGAAGAAGTAAATTTTCATGCCCTTTTTGTGTTTCTCTGAACCTCCAAATCTTTCTCAGCTAACAATCTGATGGTAGCGAAGCAGGTCACGGCCATAAACTAGCAGGTTCAGAACAGGATAATGTAGAGATGAGTAATTAACATGAAAAGTACTTAATCTCAGTCTCATTCAAAGAAACGTCAATTATTATAAATTCATAAGTATGAAATTATTGTCACGTGCACTATATATTTTGGTAGGTACCAACAAATTGCCTTTCAAAAGGCGCTACACATTTATACTCTTTTCCATGACGGCTTCCCTGGTTACTCAGATAGTGAAGAATCTACCTGCAATGCAGAAAACCTGGGTTTGATCCCTGAGTCAGGAAGATCCCCTGGAGAAGGAGATGTCACCCACTTCAATATTCCTGCCTGGGAAATCCCATGGAGAGAGGAGCCTGGCGGGCCACAGCCCATGGGGTTGCAAAGAGTTGGACACGACTGAATAACACTTTCACTCTTTTTTAACCTCATAACTTTGGCCATTTCTCCACAGTCACAACAGCACTGAATCTTTTTTTGTTTCACTAATCTAGTAGGAAAAAACAATTCTCTCCTGATTTCCATTTTCTTGATTTTAAGAAAGGTTAAATGCCTTTCCCCATTATCACTGGCCATCTGTAGGATGTGAATTGTTTGTGAAAATCTAATCTCTACTTTCTATATTGTTTTCTTTTTCCTATTGATTTGTGAGAATTAAAACTTAAGGTTATTAATCCTTCATTATTTATTTTGCAGATATTTTCATCGAATGTTTCACTTACTGTTTATCTTGGTTTACTGTGCCATGCAAACATTTAACATTTTATTACCAGACTTGACAATCCCTTCTGTACCAGCTTCTGAGTCTTATATTTGCCTCCCGAATACTTTTGTCATTGAAATATTTTTTCCTATTGCCATGTTGTAAGAATTTTCACCTTTAAATATCATCTCTCTATTTCTTTACACGTAACTCTTTATCTGGAATTTACCTCTGCATGTGGGGTGAACTCAGAATCTCTAGCAAACTGTCGTTTTGATGCTATAATATGCAGTGGGGGAAAAAATCACCACAATTGATTAATTCTCTGCTGCAGATATTGGATGGAGAGTAGCAAGATGGATTCATTAATAAATGCATACTGGAGCCTTTCTCTGCTCTGTTCCAGGCACTACTATAAATTCTGGGAACACAGAGCTAAAAAAAATAATCACTGTGCTTGTATGAAGCTTACATTTAAGTTGCAAAAGAGGTAATACAAGACTGAACAAGAAAATGTCAAGTATCGATGACTACCATGAAAATTGAGCTTAATAAAATATGACCACATGATGAAGAAAGACTGGGTAACCAATTAGGGAAGATTTCTCTGAGGTTGTTGTATCTAAGCTGAAATCCGAGTGATGCAAAGAAGCTGGGCTTAAAGAATCTGAGAAAGATACCCCCAGAGAGTAAAAAGCAAGTAGGACAAAAATTCTAAGGGTGGCTGTGTTGTGTGCTTAGTCACTCAGTCATGCCTGATTCTTTTGCAACCCCAGCAAGAATACTGGAATGGGTTGCCATTTCCTCCTCCAGGAGATCTTCCCATCTCAGGGATCAAGCCCACATCTCTTATATCACCTGCATTGACAGGCAGACTCTTTGCCACTAGCACCACATGCCACCCTTAGAGGGAAGGCCTCAAAGGGTAGCTGTTGTTGTAGTTCGGTCACTAAGTCATTTCTGACTCTTTGCGACCCCATGGACTGCAGCATGCTTACCTTCCCAGTCCTCCACTATTTCCTGGAGTTTACTGAAACTCATTTCTATTGAGTTGGTGATGCCATCCAACTATCTCATTCCTGTGTCTTCTCCTTCTCCTCCTGCCTTCAATCTTTCCCAGCATCAGGGTCTTATCCAATGAGTCAGCTCTTCGCATCAGGTGGCCAAAGTATTGGGGCTTCAGTTTCAGCATCAGTCCTTCCAATGAGTATTCAGGGCTGATCTCCTTTAGGATTGACTGGTTTGGTCTCCTTGCTGTCCAAGGGACTCAAGAGTCTTCTCCAGCACCACAGTTCAAAAGCATCAATTCTTTGACGCTCAGCCTTCTTAATGGTCCAGTTCTCACATCCATACATGACTACTGGACAAACCATAGCTTTGACTATACGGATCATTATTGGCAAAGTGGTGTCTCTGGTTTTGAATATGCTACCTAGGTTTGTTACAGCTTTTCTTCCAAGGAGCAAGCATTTTTTAATTTCATGGCTGTGATCACTGTCCATACTGATTTTGGAGCCCAAGAAAACAAAGCTTGTCACTTTCCATTTTTTCCCCATCTGTTTGCCATGAAATGATGGGAATAGATGACATGATCTTTGTTTTTTGAATGTTGAGTTTGAAGTCAGCTTTTTCACTCTCCTCTTTCACCGTCATCNTACAGCTTTTCTTCCAAGGAGCAAGCATTTTTTAATTTCATGGCTGTGATCACTGTCCATACTGATTTTGGAGCCCAAGAAAACAAAGCTTGTCACTTTCCATTTTTTCCCCATCTGTTTGCCATGAAATGATGGGAATAGATGACATGATCTTTGTTTTTTGAATGTTGAGTTTGAAGTCAGCTTTTTCACTCTCCTCTTTCACCCTCATCAAGAGGCTCTTTTGTTCCTCTTCACTTTCTGCCATTACAGTGGTATCATCTGCATATCTGAGGCTGTTGTTATTTCTCCCAGCAATCTTGATTCCAGTTGGCGCTTCATCCAGCCCAGCTTTTTGCATGATGTACTCTGTGCTAGTTTGTAATATTTGAGGTCAGAATGAAGGCAGAAGTATTGAGAGAATAAAAAAAGTAGAAGTTGTCATTGAGGTAAATGAAATCCAGATGGGGCCTAGCCTTGCAGAGTCTGGTAAATAATGAGGTTTTATTCTAAGTGATGGAAAGACTGGAAGTTTTTAAACAAGGGCACTATGTGGTGGGAATAATAATTTGCATTTGTGTACCTGCCATTCCCAAAGCTGCCACTAGAGGGAGGCAGGCAGAGTCGGGGCAGTCACAGTGCAAGCGGGCCAGTTCACATCCTTTCCCCTGAAGAACGCCTTCAACTGAAACGTGATCTGCTTACAGAGGGGGAAATGTCCAGAAGAAGAGACTGTGTCTGGTAAAAGAAAGAGGCCAGAAATGTCTCATTTCCAAAAGCGGATCTTACATGGAATTTTATAGATGACTTTCAGAGACTGTTTCCAGTAGCAAGTGAGAAAAGCTGTGTCCCCAGTACTGGGCTCCCAGGTGGTAAAGAAACTGCTTGCCAATGCAAGTTCAATGTAAGAGACATGGGTTCAATCCCATGATCCCCTACAGGAGGACATGACAGGCCACTCCAGTATTCTTGCCTGGAGAATCCCATGGACAAAGGAGCCTGGAGAGCTGCAGTCCGTAGAACTGCACAAGAGTTGGACATGACTGAAGCGACTTAGCACATACACAGGACTGGGGTGCCATGCAAAGCTCACAGGTGGCAGGGACCCTGTGAGGGGCTTCTGGTGCCTTCTCCAAGGCTCTGGCCCATCAAGTCTAGGCCAGAGTCTAGGCCTTTAGCCTTTTTTAGTGCTCCCAAGGCAATGGAATGAGAAAGGCTGGGCCACCTCAGGAGAGACTGGCTCATAAAGGCCAGAGAAACCACAGATCAGATAGCAATCAGAACCCCGTCTGCCAGGCAGGCTTGCCCTGGCACATCCTTCCCTTAATAAAATAAAGTGTTGTGTTAGTTGCTCAGTCGTGACTGATACTTTGCAACCCCATGGACTGTAGGCCTCCACACTCCCCTGTCCATGGAATTCTCCAGGCAAGAATACTGGAGTGGGCAGCCATTCCCTTCTCCAAGGGGATCTTTCTGACCCAGGGATCAAAGCCAGATCTTCCGTATTAGAGGCAGGTTCTTTACCAGCTGAACCACCAGGGACCTGGGAGTCAAGTTGTTGCCAGCGACATGCTTGTGAGCAGAGTGTAAGTGAAAGGGAGGTGAGTGAAGAAAACAGAAAAAGTTTCATGATATAAGGCTTTGATTTTTCTTTTCTAGAAAATTGTTTCTCTTTTTGGCAGCTGCACGGGGTTTTCACTGCTACGCGCAGGCTCTCTCCAGGTGCAGTGAGCAGAGGCTCCTCTTCCTGCAGTGCACGGGCTTCTCATTGCAGTGGCTTCTCTTGCTGCAGCCCACAGGCTTTAGGCATGCAGGCTTCACTGATTACACCATGCAGAATCAGTGGTTGTACCACACTGGCTTAGTTGCCCAGTAGTAGGTGGAATCTTCCCAGGCCAGGGATCAGAAGCATTTCCTCGTCACTGGCAGGTGGATTCTTAAACACTGTACCACCAGGGAAGTCCCAAACCCTTTGATCTTGAATTATTCAACTTGACCATTACCTTAAGCTGAATCCTCTAAGTAGCAAAATTTTATGGCTTCAACCTCTTTATAGAAACCATGTTGGGGGGAAAAAAATGAGTAATCAAATTAGGTTCCAGTAGACAATAAACTTATTTTTTAAGCTACTGAAACTGATGCATCAAAATTCCCATCGAGCAAAATAATCGGGATTCTTAGATGGTAATATAGCAGAAGCTGAAACAAAGAATCTGGTAAGAGGAGCTTAATGGCAAAAGAGAAATGTCTTTAAGATTTTAGGCTCAGAAGAATATATGCCTCTCAAGGGAATGTGATCTGAGAGCTGGTCACTGACCACGTTGACTATTGAAGCTTGACAAAAGGGGAATTCTAAGAAAACACTGTTACCATTTACGGGGAGACTAAAAAGGGCTGCCAAATTTTTTTAATTGTCTTAGGAAATACACTGCTGCAGGAAATACACCAAAGGCAAAATTAAAATTGCTCCGTGACTGGGAGAGAAGAAGTAACCCATGCCCATCCTGGGAGTGGAAAAGTAAATGACAACCTACAGTTTGTTCCTATTTTTGTTAAACGTTGCTAGTGCTAAGTGGATGTTTAGCCAATAAATGACCAGTACACCAGGGGAGTCTACATTTAAAGCACGTTAGTCAATATCTCAACCATTTCCTTGCATGTAGAAATGTATTTTCCATTTTTAAAGTAGAAGCTTCAAAGTTAATCAATGGAGTGTGTACCAGTATCACGAGGTAATTATAGATAAACTTGCAGATACTCCAACTATACTGCCCTCTGGCCTCCCCCCTAAATGACTGTGGTGGGCAAGAGGCAAATGATAAAGGAAGCCATTTATACAAAGAACACTTAGGATGGGCCTCCCTGGTGGTGCGGTGGCTAGCACTCTATGGTTCCACTGCAGGGGGCACAAGTTTGATCCCTGGTTGGGGACCTAAGATCCCACATACGACACAGCACACCACAAAAAAAGAGAAAACAAACAAGAACACGTAGGACAACTCTATCAGCCTCTATTAGAACTTGGGTCTTCAGAGAACCAGTGGGACATCTGCAACTGTAGACAAATGTAGCATTAGAGGTGGGCTTCCCAGGTGGTGCTGGGGGTGGAGAACCCACCTGCCAGTGCAGGAGACCTAAGAGACATGGGGTTCAGGTTCAGTCCCTGGGTTGGAAAGACCCCCTGGAGGAGGACATGGCTACCCACTCCAGCATTCTTGCCTGGAGGATCCCGTGGACAGAGGAGCCTGACGGGCTGCGGTCACTAGGATTGCAAAGAGTCAGACACAGCTGAAGAGACATAGCGTGTACACATGCAGAGATAGAGATAGACCCAGACCCCTCTCGGGCAGAAAGAGACGGTGCTGCAGATGTAGGCCAACGGCAGCAAGTCTACTGGGGAATTCTCTCTCACTTGCACATGTGTGTGCTAAGGCACTTCAGATGTGTCCAACTCTTTTGCGGCTCCATGAATTGTAGCCCCCCAGGCTCCTCTGTCCATGGGATTCTCCAGGCAAGAATACTGGAGTGGGTTGCCATGTCCTCCTCCAGCAGATTTTCCCCACCCAGGGACTGAACCCATGTCTCCTGCACTGACAAGTGGATTCTTTACCGCTGAGCCACCTAGGCCAATCTCTTGTTCTGTTGAGGTCTTCAACTGATTGGACAGGGCCCACCCTGTTATTACAGAGGGCAATCTGCCTTACTCAAAGTCCACCAACATAAACGTTAATCTCAATTAAAAACAGCCTCAAAGAAACACAGAGAATAATGTTTAATTATATATCTGGGTATCCTGTCTCCTAGGCAAGCTGAAAGATAAAATTAACCATCACAATGACCTACTTATAAAGAACACTCTTGAGTAATAACACAGGCAGCCCAGTCTTCTGCACAGACTTCAACACTGATGCTGATTTAG
This sequence comes from Neotragus moschatus, assembly GCA_006410615.1. Taxonomy (NCBI): domain Eukaryota; kingdom Metazoa; phylum Chordata; class Mammalia; order Artiodactyla; family Bovidae; genus Neotragus; species Neotragus moschatus. The sequence goes on along the minus strand of SJYA01005723.1, from coordinate 12,168 downwards.
ACAACTCAGCTCCAGGCACCATGATGAAGTTGCTGAACAAAGATACTTTTGTAGCTACTAAATTTAAGGATGTGGCTAAGGAGAAGAGCCAAAGCAAATGTTCCTTTAGTGTGAAACAGACAAGCCTGAGTCAGTTACTCAAAAGGGTGCAAATTATTTGATGTCTTAGAATGTATTTCTTCAACTTCAAAAGAAACGATAGAATATAGGACCTGCCCTTCATCTATGGGTTTTTGGCAAGTTCAATTAGGGCTCACCATACACCTGAGAGAACATTTTAGAGGAAGTTCAACATCCATAGACCTCATATTCTTCTCCATCAGAAGGCAGACAGAATGAAAACCACCATCACAGAAAACTAACCAATCTGATCACATGGACCACAGCCTTGTCTAACTCAATGAAATTATGAGCCATTCTGTCTAGGGCCACCCAAGATGAACGAGTCATGGTGGAGAGTTATGACAAAACGTGGTCCACTGGAGAAGGGAATGGCAAACCACTTCAGTATTCTTGCCTTGAGAGCCCCAGGAACAGTATGAAAAGGCAAAAAGATAGGACACTGAAAGAGGAACTCTCCAGGTCGGTAGGTGCCCAATATACTACTGGAGATCACTGGAGAAATAACTCCAGAAAGATTGAAGAGATGGAGCCAAAGCAAAGGCAACAACGCGTAGTGAATCTGACTGGTGATGGAAGCAAGGTCCGATGCTGTAAAGAGCAATGTTCCATAGGAACCTGGAATGTTAGGTCCATGAATCAAGGCAAATTGGAAGTGGTCAAACAAGAGATGGCAAGAGTGAACACTGACATTTTAGGAATCATCAAACTAAAATGGACTGGAATGGGTGAATTTAACTCAGATGACCATTATATCTATTTCTGTGGGCAGGAAGCCCTTAGAAGAAATGGAGTAGCCATCATAGTCAACAAAAGAGTCTGAAATGCAGTATTTGGATGCAATCTCAAAAACAACAGAATGATCTCTGTTCATTTCCAAGGCAAACCATTCAATATCACGGTAATCCAAGTCCATGCCCCAACCAGTAATGCTGGAGAAGCTGAAGTTGAATGGTTCTATGAAGACCTACAAGACCTTCTAGAACTAACACCTCAAAAAAGATGTCCTTTTCATTATGGAGAACTGCAACGCAAAAGTAGAAAGTCAAGAAATACCTGAAATAACAGGCAAATTTGGCCTTGGAGTCCAAAATGAGGCAGGGCAAAGGCTAATAGAGTTTTGCCAGGAGAACACAGTGGTCATAGCAAACACCCTTTTCCAACCACACAAGAGAAGACCACACATGGACATCACTAGATGGTCAACACCAAAATCAGATTGATTATATTCTTTGTAGCCAAAGATGGAGAAGTCTATACAGTCAGTAAAAACAAGACTGGGAGCTGGCTGTAGCTCAGATCATGAACTCCTTATTACCAGATTCAGACTTAAATTGAAGAAAGTATGGAAAACCACTAGACCATTCAGGATGACCTAAATCAAATCCCTTATGATTATACAGTGGAAGTGAGAAATAGATTCAAGGGATTAGATCTGATAGACAGAGTGCCCGATGAACCATGAACAGAGGACATTGTACAGGAGACAGGGATCAAGACCATCCCCAAGGAAAAGAAATGCAAAAAGGCAAAGTGGTTGTCTGAGGAGGCCTTACAAATAGCTGTGAAAAGAAGAGAAGCCAAAAGCAAAGGAGAAAAGGAAAAATATACCCATTTGAATGCAGAGTTCCTGAGAATAGCAAGGAGAGATAAGAAAGCCTTCTTCAGTGATCAGTGCAAAGAAATAGAGAAAATCAATAGAATGGGAAAGATTGGAGATCTCTTCAAGAAAATCAGAGATACCAAGGGAACATTTCATGCAAAGACAGGCAAAATAAAGGATAGAAATCATATGGACCTAACAGAAGCAGACGATATTAAGAAGAGGTGGCAAGAATACACAGAAGAACTATACAAAAAAGATCTTCATGACCCGGATAATCATTATGGTGTGATCACTCACCTAGAGCCAGACATCCTGGAATGCAAAGTCAAATGGGCCTTAGCAAGCATCACTACAAACAAAGCTAGAGGAGATAATGGAATTCCAGTTGAGCTGTTTCAAATACTGAAAGATGATGCTGTGAAAGTGTTAGTCATGTATGGATGTGAGAGTTGGACTATAAAGAAAACTGAGCAGCAAAGAACTGATTCTTTTGAACTGTGGTGTTGGAGAAAACTCTTGAGAGTCCCTTGGACTGCAAGAAGATCCAGGCAATCCATCCTAAATGAAATCAGTCCTGAGTTTTCATTGGAAAGACTCATGCTGAAGCTGAAACTCCAGTACTTTGGCCACCTGATGCAAAGTACTGGCTCATTTGAAAAAACACCAATGCTGGGGAAGATTGAAGATGGGAGGAGAAGGGGACCACAGAAGAGGAGGTGATTGGATGGCATCACTGACTCAATAGACATGAGTTACAGTAAGCTCCGGGAGCTGGTGATGAACAGGGAAGCCTGGTGTGCTGCAGTCCATGGGGATGCAGAGAGTCAGACGTGACTGAGCGACTGGACTGAACTGAACTCAGTCACCCAGATGGGAAGTAGGTTGGTAATGATGGCATTCAGCTCAACAACTGTGGGCATCAGTCGCCTTTACACTTGGGATGCATCAAAATGTGTTGGAGTGAATTTCTGATGGTAAAAGTCGCTAACCCAAAAGCACAGGTGCATAGACGTAGTTTGGAGCAGAAATATAGTTTGAGGCCTTTTCATAGCAAGGTCTCTTACGTGGGTGAGGCAAAAATTCCGCCAGGTATTAGAAAGTAATGATTCAAGTTCTATTATTATATTTATTCTTTTTAATTAAAAAATATACACTTAGGAAAGTTGCAAAAATAATGCAGAGAATTCTTATATATGCTCTACCTAGCTTTACCTAATATTAACACCTTACAGAATCATATTCAGTTCAGTCGCTCAGTTGTGTCCGACTCTTTGCGACCCCATGAGTCGCAGCACGCCAGGCCTCCTTGTCCATCACCAGCTCCCAGAGTTCACTCAGACTCACGGCCATCGAGTCAGTGATGCCATCCAGCCATCTCATCCTCGGTCGTCCCCTTCTCCTCCTGCCCCCAGTTAGGGTTATATTCCAGCGATCTAAACCAGGAAGGTACACTGATAAAATACCATCACCTATTCTACAGACTTAATCTGAATTTTTCCAGTTTCACCACTAAAGAATTTTTTTTTTAATATATCCAGATCCAGTTCAGGATCGCATGTTAATTTAGTTGTTACGTCTCCTNTTAGGGTTATATTCCAGCGATCTAAACCAGGAAGGTACACTGATAAAATACCATCACCTATTCTACAGACTTAATCTGAATTTTTCCAGTTTCACCACTAAAGAATTTTTTTTTTAATATATCCAGATCCAGTTCAGGATCGCATGTTAATTTAGTTGTTACGTCTCCTTAGTCTTCTTCAATCTCTAATGGTTCCCAGTCTTTGTTTCTCAGCTTTAAAGACTAGTGATCACTCTTTCGGTAGAATGTCCTTCAGTTTAAGTCTATCTAATATTTTCTCGTGATTTGTCTAAGGTTTTCCACTTTTTGGCAAGAACTTCGTAGAAGTGACATGCCCTTCTCAGGATATTGCCTCAAGTGGTACACAATGTCAGTGTGTCTTATTTCTCTTAATGCTAACTGTGGTCCCTTGATTAAGATGACACCTGCCAAGTCCGCTGTGAACATGGCTATTTTTTTCACCAGCAATTAAAATACTTATGCTGAAGGGAGATTTTGAAAATATGCAAACGAACTGTTCTTATCCCACCTTTACCACTAAGTTTATCTTCCACCACTGGTCCCTTCTGTGATTTTCTAATTTTAACCCAAAATAGGAAAGGAGTTTAGCTTTAGTAATATTTCATGGAATTTACACTGTCACCTTATTGAATCCAAAAATCAAGATAAACACATAGGGTTTAAAAATAATAAGATGGCTGATCTGCCCAACTCCAACTATGACATTATCAAGAATGCTATTTAAAGTATGAATGCATGTATCTGTTATCAATAACCATAAATGCCTTCCCAAATACACATTGCACGATGTGTGCTTTTCCAAAGCAATTTTTCAGTCTTGACAACTATGATAATCAAGTCTCGAAATAATTTGGACTTAGAACCTAGTTTTCAAAAGCTGTGTCTGTGTGTTACAAAATGAATTCCCAAAATAGTAAAGATTTCTCAAGCCCATCATTATCACTAAAAATTTGTATATAATAATTTTAGGAAGATTTTTCCAAAATTATATTACTAAGAAATAAACGAGGTAATTATTTGTTTTATCTTTAATCCTTTAAAACTCCTACTTTGGCATTAGTTAATGTTCAGGTATAAATTAAACGCAGAGAATACATTTTTCTTAGACACCAAGGCAATTTGTTTTCCTAATAAGGTCATGTAAGCAGCAGATTTGGAGTTCATTCTTTTTTGAATAAGTAGAATTTCAAACACGTTTGTAAAATTGGTCAGCATTTCATTTCTTTCCTCTGGAAAAGAGTCCTATATTATTTATTCTATCATTTACTAAAACAATGTTTTTAATACTGAAAGGATCAGTTCAGATCAGTTCAGTTCATTTCAGTTGCTCAGTCGTGTCTGACTCTTGAATTATGCAACCCCATGAGTTGCAGCACACCAGGCCTCCCTGTCCATCACCAACTCCCGGAATTCCCCTAAACTCTTGTCCATCAAGTCAGTGATGCCATCCAGCCATCTCATCCTCTGTTGTCCCCTTCTCCTCCTGCCNCCATCACCAACTCCCGGAGTTCACTCAGACTCGCGTCCATTGAGTCAGTGATGCCATCCAGCCATCTCATCCTCTGTTGTCCCCTTCTCCTCCTGCCCCCAATCCCTCCCAGCATCAGAGTCTTTTCCAATGAGTCAGCTCTTCGCATGAGGTGGCCAAAGTACTGGAGTTTCAGCTTTAGCATCATTCCTTCCAAAGAAATCCCAGGGCTGATCTCCTTCAGAATGGACTGGTTGGATCTCCTTGCAGTCCAAGGGACTCTCAAGAGTCTTCTCCAACACCACAGTTAGCACATGACATTATTTATGTGTAGAAACTCCAGAAGAATCTCAGATAAACTATTATAATTAATTAACATATTTATCAAGATCACTGGAAAAAAGTAAATATACAAAAATCAAATTTACTCCTATATACAAGAAACAAACATTGGAAAATGATTTTTAAGAAAATACTCCTTAAAGTAGTGTTAAAAATCACAAATAGCCAAGACTAAATATAATGAAAGACACGCAAGGACTCTACATAGAAAAGTATGCTGCTGCTGCTAAGTCGCTTTAGTCGTGTCCACCTCTCTGTGACCCCATAGATGGCAGCCCACCAGGCTCCCCCATCCCTNCTGGTTGGATCTCCTTGCAGTCCAAGGGACTCTCAAGCGTCTTCTCCAACACCACAGTTCAAAAGCATGATAGGGAGACATAATCTTAGAATAAAGAATACTTTAAATGGAATACATTTAGCTTTTACTTAAAGTTAATGTCATTCTCTTTTTCCTGTTCACTGGGAAAATTTTCTACAGTATCCCAGCATTACAGGTTGAATGGTGTGCCCTGCCTCCACCTCCCAAAAGAGAGAAGTTGAAGTCCCGACGGGCAGTACTTCAGAATGTGAACCTGGAAATATAAACTAAATGTCTAGAAGTGGAGAGAACGGTCAGAAGATGATGGCAAGGACTTTGCTGAGAGGTGTCAAGAACCCAACCATAAAGGGGGTCTCTGAAAAGGAAGACATGGTCCTAAAATTAGAGAGGTTGTGGAGGGTTTTTTTAATAAAAAATATTTTGTACTCATAACTGCAGAATGTTTATCAAAAAGGAAAATAATTTTTAATATTATGCAGAAAGCTTGAAATTGGGTCTGCTTTTAGACTGTGGAATCCTGTTCATGGGACTGTCTCCCATGGCAGCCATGACGACGTCCCTCTGCGCCTCTCAGCTCTCTGAATGCCAAGGGCAGAACTGATTGACAGCCCCAGCGGCCGGGCGCTGAGATCCGCCATTGCTGCCCAGCCAGGCCCCGCCCCTGACCGTGGGCGCCAGCCAATGGCTGAGAGCAGCGGAGATGCGTATGTAGGATGCTCCTGCAAGGAGACGGGGGACTTCTCTGCTGGCAACTGGGGCTTCAGTTAGGTCCATTGTGGGGCTTCCCAGGTGGCTCCGTGGTAAAGCATCCGCTGGCCAGTGCAGGCAAAGCTTTGATCGCTGGGTCGGGAAGATTCCTTGGAGGAGGAAATGGCAACCCAGTCCCGTATTCTTGCCTGGAGAATCCCATGCACAGAGGAGCTTGGCAGGCTACAATCCTTGGGGTCCCAAGAGTCGGACAGGATTTAGCGACTAAACCACTACCACCACCACCACCACCCNTGGGTCGGGAAGATTCCTTGGAGGAGGAAATGGCAACCCAGTCCCGTATTCTTGCCTGGAGAATCCCATGCACAGAGGAGCTTGGCAGGCTACAATCCTTGGGGTCCCAAGAGTCGGACAGGATTTAGCGACTAAACCACTACCACCACCACCACCACCCCCCATACTCTTGCCTGGAAAATCCCATGGACAGAGGCGCCTCCAGGTTACACGGTCTATGGGGTCGCAAAGAGTTGGATACTACTGAATACGTTCGCAGGCAATGTCCATTGAACTGGAATTTTCTTAGAACTGCTCTTCAGACTAAGGCTCTTCCAGTCAACCGTCCTCCCTCCTCTCTCCTTCGCAGGAGTTAGACCTGCCTCCTGTTGGCATAGCTCTTCCTTGCCTCCTGCCAGCTCCCTCCTCATTTTCCTTCAGGCGCTCCCCCTAATAAATCTCCTACATTTCTAATCCTGTCTTGTGTCTGTATCTCAGAGGACCTAGCCTAAAGGANTATACCTGCCTCCTGTTGGTATAGCTCTTCCTTGCCTCCTGCCAGCTCCCTCCTCATTTTCCTTCAGGCGCTTCCCCTAATAAATCTCCTACATTTCTAATCCTGTCTTGTGTCTGTATCTCAGAGGACCTAGCCTAAAGGAAACCATATAAAGGTTGAGGATTTACAATGAATACTCATCTCAGTATTCAAAAAGCAAGTGATTGGAAATTTCCTAAAAATCCAGTAATAAGAAAATGTTTCAATCAATCATGATAACCCTATAAACTAGAATATTATAAGATTCGTGAATAAGAAAATACATTAATATTAATGATATACAAAAATGGTCATCTATATGTGAAAACGATATAAAATTTTATACATAATCTTATCATAATTATGCTGTGCTCTGCTGTGCTTAAGTCACATCTGACTCTTTGAGGCCACATAGATTGTAGCTCACCAGTGTTTAGTCTGTCCCTGGGCTCCTCTGTCCATGGAGCTTCTCCAGGCAAGAATACTGGAGTCGGTTGCCATGCCCTTCTCCAGGGGATCTTCCCAACCCAGCAATCAAACGGAGGTTTCCTGCACTGCAGGAGGATTCTTTACCAGCGGAGCTACCAGGGAAGCCCTATCTCAGTCGTATATAAAGACAATTTACATATGCAGAAACAATCCCAGGAAAAAAATGTCAAAGTGTTAGTGATTGTTTCTCTGGGTGGTAGAATTACTGGTTTCCAATTTCCTCTTTATTGTCTGTTAATTTTCTTAATATTTAAAATGTTCTATGTGAGATGGTAAATAGCAAGGACCTACTATATAGTACAGGGAACTATATTCAGTATCTTGTAATGACCTATAACGGAAAAAATCTGAAAAAGAATGTATGTATTTGTTACGTACGTGTAACTGAGCCGCTTTGCTGTATTCCTGAAACTAGCACAGCACAGTAAATCAACTATACTTCAAAACAAAAATGGTATAACACAGAGAAGAGTATGCAACCCTTAAACAAAAACAAAAAAGGACTGTAATGACCACTACTACAATTATAATTGGAAAACTATTAAATAACTTTAAAAGGGTCCTTCAGTCTTATTTAAATACAGTGTATGTAATCTAAGGCTTCCCAGGTGGCACCAGTGGTAAAGAATCTACCTGCCAACGCAGGAGACATAAGAGACACAGGTTTGATCCCTGGGTCAGGAAGATCCCCTGGAGGAGGACATGGTGACCCACATCAATATTGTTGCCTGGAGCAGCCCATGGACAGAGGAGCCTGGTGGGCTACAGTCCCTAAGGTTGCAATGAGTCAGACATGACCAAAGTGACTTAGCACACATGCAGGAGTGCATAATATGAGAAACAGCCATGAGATTTTTGTCTACTTTTTCAGGTGATGTCTCATTTGATTCCTTTCTGCAACGCTTGGCCAGTTCTTGTGCAACTCTTCCAGGGAAAGGGAGCTGGTGTTTCAGTACAAGAAGTGAGTGAGAGTGCGTATGGTGCTTCCAAAATGAAAAGACGCAGAGTTGTGCTCACTGTTATGGGAAGTCTCCCTAGTTCCTAGGGACTGGAATGAATTACCCCATCCTCTCAGTGCCCTCCAATGCTATCCTCACCATTCAGTAATTCCGTTGTGCATCACCCAGCAACCTTAAGTTCTTTAAGGGCATTCCTCTTGCGACCCTCGGTGCTCAACTCTAAAAGTGAAAGTCACTCAGTCGTGTCCAACTCTTTGCGACCCCATGGACTATACCGTCCCNATGAATTACCCCATCCTCTCAGTGCCCTCCAATGCTATCCTCACCATTCAGTAATTCCGTTGTGCATCACCCAGCAACCTTAAGTTCTTTAAGGGCATTCCTCTTGCGACCCTCGGTGCTCAACTCTAAAAGTGAAAGTCACTCAGTCGTGTCCAACTCTTTGCGACCCCATGGACTATACCGTCCCTGGAATTCTCCAGGCCAGAATACTGGAGTGGGTAGCCTTTCCCTTCTCCAGGGGGTCTTCCCAACCCAGGGATCGAACCCAGGTCTTTTGCACTGCAGGCAGATTCTTTCCCAGCTGAGCCCCTAGGGAAGCCCAAGTGTACTGGAGTGGGTAGCCTATCCCTTTTTCAGCGGATCTGCCCAACCCAGGAGTCAAACCGGGGTCTCCTGCATTGCTCATGCATTCTTTACCAACTGAGATATGAGGGAAGCCCCTAAACACTGCAGGCATCTGACTATAGCCTGGATCATTGAACTGAATCATCCATCACCAATAAGACATCTTGTATTTTTTTTTTTAATCAACGGAACCAGAAAGCAGTATACGATTTAAAACAATATCATTTTTATACCGTTTCTGTTACTTCACGCCAGAAACTGTATGTGAATAATGCTGTCTCCTCTGCCTCCTTCATTTTTTGCTTGTGTTCTTTTGCTGTGCTCATTCTTCAGGTATTTGAAGTTTCTCATTGCCCTCTGCTGATTTTTTCCTCTGTGACTTTGCATATGCCCTTCTCCAGGCTTGAGAGTTAGACAGCTCCTCTGTCCTTTGGATTTCTCAGGTAAGAACACCAGAGCGGGTTGCCTTTTCCTACTCCAAGGGACTTTCTTGACCCAGGGATCAAGCCTGCGTCTCTTGCACTGTAGGCTTCTTTACCCGCTGAGCCACCAGGGAATCCCCATCCATCTGCCAACGCATGAGATGCCAGAGACACAGCTTTGATCCCTGGGTCAGGAAGATCCCCTGGAGGAGGACATGGCAACCCATGCCAGTATTCCAGCCGGGAGAATCCCATGGACAGAGGAGCCTGGTGGGTTACAGCCTATGGGGTCACAAAAGAGTCGGGCTGAGCGACTGCGCATGCGTGCAAGACCTAGTAGAGGCCAAGAACTGTTCCTCAAAGGAGGGTAGCTATTCACAGAAGATGGCAGTGTTTTGCTCCCCAGTCCTAAAGGCTTGTGCTGCAATTCACCTCGAGAGTCCTGCCAAAGGCTCAAAACAACCTCCCTACCTGCTGCTGACCCTTCAAGCATCGTTGGATCTGCTGGACCACATGGTCCTAGTGGGAGGGCAGCTTGAATGGCAGTCTGGACCTGTTGCAGAGCCTTCTTTGGTTCTGGGTCTCACTCAAAACTAGGAGCTTTAGGAGTCACTTGGTACACGGGCCACGGTAACACACCCAAATGAGGAACATGAGGCCTCCAAAGGCCCTACTAGGCACTGTATCTTTTCCTTTGTGGCAGATGCAAGAACTCAGTCTTCGCCTTGGGAAAGATACCACCACATGCCCCATCCCACTGGGACCCTAGAAATCTCCCTGAGATAGAAGACCCCTGAATTTGCATGGTATTCAAATCCCACCATCTTACAGGCAAGTATCTTAACAATAAGTTTAGAGAAGTTGCTGCCCATGGTTCACAAGAATGAATCATCACGTCACTAACATAATGGACCAGATTACTATCGTGTGGGGGAAGATGCGGAAGATCCCTGTGAACCATGGCTCAGGACTGGAGAGCAGACACACTTCTAGGTAGAACAGTGTAGGTGCATTGCTGGCCTTGCCAGCTGGAAGTAAACTGGTTTCGGTGATCCTTATTGTTAGGTATAGAGAAAAAAGAACCATTTGCCGGATCAATAGTGCAGACCAGGTACCAGGGGATGTGTTAATTTGCCCAAGCGATGAAACGACATCTGGTATGTGTGTGCATACTCAGTGGCCTCAGTCCTGTCTGACTCTTTGCAACCCTTTGGACCATAGCCCACCAGGCTCCTCTATCCATGGGATTCTCCAGGCAAGAATACTGGAGTGGGTTGTCATGGCCTCCTCCAGGGGATCTTCCCAATCTGGGGACCGAACCCGAATCTCTTATGTCTCNCGACTCTTCGCGACCCCATGGACTGTGACTCTTCATGACCCCATAGACTGCAGCCTACCAGGCTCCCCTGTCCAGGGGATTTTCTAGGCAAGAGTATAAAGCATTATTAAGATATATTAAACAATATCTAAATTAACAAAGCAAGGAGTGGCAACTACAAACAGCAAACTGCTTTTGTACTGCACATAAACTAAGAAGACCTTTTCTATTTTTAAAAGGTTGTAAACCTGAAAGGAAAGAGAATATGTGACAGAGAGACTGCATGTTGTCTAGAAAGCCTGAAGGATTTCTTATCTGATGCTTCACAGGAAAAGGCTGCTAACTCCTGAATTAGAGAAACACACCATTTCCAATGATTAGAAGAATCAGAATTATAAAAATGTTAATTATCTTCAAATTAATCCATATACTCATTAACTCCAAATTAAATTCCTAATAGGTATTTTTTTTTGGAGATTCACAAGCTGATTCAAAAATTTTTATCAAAATGTAAAAAGCCAAGTATAGCTAAAACTTTTTTAAAAAAATAGCAAACTTGGAGATTTAAACTACTAGATATCCAGATTTCTTATAAAGCTATAGTAATAAAAACAAAATAGTATTGGCACAAAGTTAAACAGAACAGACTAGAAAGCCCAGGAACTTACCCATACATATACAATCACTTTCTTTTCAATAAAACTGAGAAAGCATGATCCTTTCGGTAAATGGAGCCAGATCAATTATCCATATGGGAAAAAAAATCATGCAAAATGCAAGGCAGGATGAAGCACAAGGTGGAATCAAGATTGCTGGGAGAAATATCAATAACCTCAGATACGCAGATGACCCCACCCTATGGCAGAAAGCAAAAAGGAACTAAAGAGTCTCTTGATGAAAACAAAAGACGAGAGTGAAAAAGCTAGCTTAAAACTCAACATTCAAAAAACTAAGATCATGGCATCTGGTCCCATCACTTCATAGCAGATAGACAGGGAAAAAATGGAAACAGTGACAGACACTATTTTCTTGGGCTCCAAAATCACTGTGAATGGTGACTGCAGCCATGAAATTAAAAGACGCTTGCTCCTTGGAAGAAAAACTATGACCAGTCTAGACAGCATATTTAAAACCAGAGACGTTACTTTGTCAACAAAGGTCCACATAGTTAAAGCTATGGTTTTTCCAGTAGTCATGTATGGATGTGAGAGCTGAACAATAGAAAAGGCTGAGCGCTAAAGAACTGGTGCCTTTGAACTGTGGTGCTAGAGAAGACTCTTGAGTCTCCTGGACAGCAAGGAGATCAAACCAGTCAATCCTAAAGGAAATCAGATTCAGCATCAGTTGATTAAAATTAAGAAATTAAAGGAACAAAAAAA
>SJYA01005722.1:0-17694 GCA_006410615.1 Neotragus moschatus | reverse complement strand
ATTACTTGCACCATGGAACCTCCTATTGGTTATATTGAGCATTATACAAGGAAAACTAAAGCTATAAATTAGAAAACATAATTCTTCAGTACACAATTTGAGCCACTGACTCCTCTCAGCATAAAAGATTCTCTTATTTTTTAATAAATTTATTTATTTTAATTGGAGGTTAATTACTTTACAATACTGTATTGGTTTTGCCACACATCAACATGAATCCAACACAGGTATACACGTGTTCCCCATCCTGAACCCCCCCCTTCCCTCCCCATACCATCCCTCTGGGTCATCTCAGTGAGTCTTTTGGTTCTCTTATTTCCTTTTCCTTCTTGTTTGAATTCTGTAACAAAACAAGTGAAATATTACGGTCAATGGTGATTAAGGAGATTGAGCTATCTATAAGAGTATGGACAAATGCTCAAATAAGAAGTCAGTTAGACTTTTTTCAACTTCCATCAAATGGTTTATCATTTTTAATTTATCAATTCAACCCCATGAAAGTGGGAGTGAAAGTCGCTCAGTCATATCTGATTATTTGTGAACGCATGGACTATACAGTTCATGGAATTCTCCAGGCCAGAATGCAGGAGTAGCTAGCTGTTCCCTTCTCCAGAAAATCTTCCCAATCCAGGGATAAAACCCAGGTCTTCTACATTGCAGGTAGGTTTTTTACCAACTGAGCCATGAGGGAAACACAAGAATGTTACAGTGAGTAGTCTATCCCTTCTCCAGTAAATTTTCCTGATCCAGGAATCAAACCAGGGTCTCCTGCATTGCGGGTGGATTCTTTACCAACTGAGCTACCAAGGAAGCCCAATTTAACAAAGAACAAAACAAAGATTGCTGTAAAGTGTAACATTTGTGTAGAAAAAAAAGTAATTTGGTCATTATGAGTCTAAAATGATAAGTAACAATGAATTCTCTATATTAATTTAACAGTGTTGTCTTTTACTAAACCAATTAATTTCAAAATTTTTGATAATACAAGGTCTTTACAGAACACCATTAGCCAACTTAAGTAGTAGAGAACATACATGACTCTGGTATACAATCCTGAATAAAACATTGTATGCATATAAAAGAAGCTCAGATATGTGAACCAAAAATGCAATATAATATACAATATATAGAATAGCTTTAATAAAAAAGATTGTGATTTGTCACAGAGTGAATTCTTAATTTTTATTGGGAAATTTGGTGTAATACTCACAAAAGAGTTTACTTTGAATTGGAGCTTGAATGAAACAATTGGCTAGAACTTTTGTTTCTGGTATTGGTTCACTTTAAGCACCAGAATTGCCCCCATTGCAAAGAAGCAACAAAAAAATCTTGATTTGTTGTTGTGGATAAGAACAAGAAATATGTCTTAGTGACCTGAAAGAAATAAGGTGGTTCTCTGGTCAAAAGTAAGGAAAGGGAACTAGTTAGAGAGACATAAAAAGAGCAAGAAGTAGGGATTTAATATTGAAGGTATTTGTCAATTTTGTTTAACTTCGACTTTTGGTTTTCATTGCCTCACAATACCTAAGAACTCTAAAAAAAATTACCACATGAAAATCTCCATTAAATAGATTAGGGAGACCATCAGGGGAAGCTGCCACTCCCTGTGATGAGAGTAAAGCCAATAGGAAGGAGAAAGATTCTTCTTATTTTCTGGCAGCGGCTCAGCCAATGTAAAGCTGTAGACTTTTTGCTTCCTCCAGCCCTCCCAGCTTCCTTTCCAAACTATAAAATTCTCCTCCTTCCCTTGCCGTCCAGGTTGGCTCCATGGTTGTAGGCCCCTAATTGCAATTCTCTGCCAATCATGAATAAACTCATCTTTGTTGAGAATCTCTGAAATCTATTTGTTTTAGGTCATAGTTGCGGTCGTGCATACATCAACCAGAGAACAGCTCCAAAGGCTCTGTGGTTTGTGAGTCACAGGTGTGGTACCCAAAATTGAGTCCCTTGTCCCTTTTCTTTTGCTGACTTTGGAGTTTGAAGATACGCCTTTGACTTGAACCTGAGCTCATATGCTAATGTTTCTGAGGCTCTTCAGGCTTTATTCAAGACCTGTTTAAAGGTTTCTTCTTGTTGACTAAAGCTTTGTTCTGCCTATGAGCACTCATTTGGCTCCTTGGCCTGATTTTGAAATTGGATTGTTTTAATAAAAATTCATTGAAGATGCCTTGGCCATTCTTTTAGGAACAGGGACCGCTTTACTGAAGTTGTGCCAATGCTTCAGACTTCAGTCTATTCATTTAGAAATAGAATTAAAAAGCTCTGGCCTGGCTCCTTTGGGATCAAGCTGTTTCCTTAGAACTGGTGGTATTAGCTTTCAAGCCCTATGAATTGAATTGTCTGTCCTGAGGAAAGGAATCCCAATTATCTAAATATTTGGAGGGTTCCCACCAAAAAGACTCAGGTCAATTTTGTATTTAAAAACATTTTGATTTAAGTCAACAGAAAAGAATGCAAAACTCAAAGCATTCCTGAAAATAAAGACTGATAGAAGACCCTTCTCATCTCAACGTGCAAGCATTCATGTTGAGCAAAATGTCAATCTCTCCACCTCCCATCACCCAAAAAAAAAAAAAAAAAAAAAACCGATAAAAACTGACTTAAGTGAGCTTTTTTTTTTTAATTGGAGTACAATTGCTTTAAAATGTTGTGCTAGTTTCTGCAGTACAGCATCATGAAGTATCCATAAGCACACATACATCCCCTATCTCATCAGACTCCCTACCTCCCCCACTATCCAAAACTTCTAGGTCATCACAGAGCATCAAGCTGAGCTCTCTGTGCCATACAGTGGGTTCCTACTGCTTCTACTTTACACAGGGCAGTGTATATATACCAATGCTACTCTCTCTCTCTGTCTCTCTCTCTCAAACCAATGTTTGTCTCTCCCTCTCCTTTCTGCTCTGTGTTTACAAATCTGTTCTCTACATCTGCATCTCTGTCCTGCCCTGAAAATCAATTCAAAAGTGACTTTATCGAACCTTGATGCTGACAGGGAAAGGAAAAACAAAAAACAAACAAACAAACAAAAACACTATTGTAAATGCATTTTCTTACTTTAAATATATATATATATATAATTTAATGATTAGCTATCAAGCATATTAAAACTCTTTTTCCTGGGACTGGTTTTGCTTTATTTGATTAGAATATGAAAAGGCAAAGGAATAACTAGAGCACAGTTGGCCTGAAGCCAGTGCCATTGTGAGAGCAAAAGCTATTGTCAAATGTCTGAAAACTATTCTCCATCTTTGCTAATTACGCAGATTCTCAGGGACACTAGAATAAGATTGAGGTAGTCACCAAACTGTTTGAAGAAGTAAGGGAAATGAGGAGTATGGAGTGGATTCTGTCGCAACATTTATTTCACTGATGTTGATTTTTCTAGAATATTTGTTATACATTTGGCCCCGCTTCATTGCCACCAGTTAATGATGTATAACACAATGAGAAAATAGCGCAATATGCATGTTTCAACTTTTAATGTCTGTAAGCCCAACAATAAATATTTATTAACCATTTTTTCTTTAATTTATCTCATACTTTACTTTTTATATTTATAATTTGCTACCCAAATACTTGCAAATCTCTAAAGAAATTACTTACAATTAATGTTAACAGATTATATGGACAATAAAAAAAATGCTTTCAGGTCAATAGTCACTCCTTGTACAATTTGGGTAGAGATAATTAAGCCATAAAATGTTACACAATTGTTATTCTTGAGCAACAAAGTTAACATCAAATCTCCTGATATTTAATGCTTAAAAAACCCTTGCATCTCAAGACCTATGTGATAAAAATAAAAATTTTCAGTTCAGTGTCTTTACTTGAACAAAGTATTTATGTTTTTAGAAGGCAAACTCCTTGGCCCCTTGTCATTGAAATTGTTCTCCTTCATGGACTTGTTCTTCCTGCATCAAGACATGCCCTCTGTTTCTCTAGATTTAAGGTCTTGCTATCATTTCTTTCTCTATATTTCCAACAGGGTCTGTCATGAGAATCTACATGTTTAATTACCTAAAACTTAATCCTATTCTTACCTTTGTCCAAATATATTATTTTCCTTTAATATTAATATATGTTAGTGTCAAATCCTTCTTGCAAGCAACCTTATTAGAATGTATTTATTCCCTTTCTTCCCCCATGCCATCACATTAAACCACACACCAATACTGTTTATTTGGCTTTAATTATATTTCAAATAAGCATAATTTTTCTTTTTCCTATGAGCCAGAACTCTATTTCTAAACGTCATCTTTCCTTGCTTCCATTCTTGGATGACTCATGCAGTTCCTCCAGTAGCTACTAAGATGATCTATTGGAAATACTTGCCAGTAGCTTCCCTGTCTAAAATTCTTTAATGGACCACAGCACTTATTGCATAAAGCCACTTAACATGGTATGCAGTATCATCCAGGCTGGGGTGGAAATAAATCTTCAGCTCTAATATTTTCCCACTCCCTGCAATCCATGAGAAAGTCAAATTAATCTTAAATACTATGCAGTTTTTACATCATACCTTTGATTCTGCTTTTCCCTTCATTTATGTCTCTCCCTCTGCTCTCCCACATCTTCTTTGCCTTCATCAAGAGAAACTGTTTCATCCTATAGGTCTCTCTATAGGTAATTACTTCTCCAAGAATCAATTTATAATTTTCTAAGAAGGTGAGCACCACTCTAGTGCCAAATGCATTTCTCTTCCATTGCTCTTAACTTTGTAAATCTATAATATTTGTTTATCTAACCAATTAGACTGTGATCTATTATGAATGATATTTAACTCATTTTCTCCTTTATGCCTTCAGATATTTCAATCCATTTCATATTTTTTAGCAACTTGATTTAAAGTAAATGCAGTACAGTAAGCTGCATACATTTAAAATATTCAGATTGATCAGAGTTAATCATCATTATATCATCACCAATACCACAATCAGATAACAACCCCCAAAGTATCTTTGTGTTACTTTGAAGTCCATCCCTCTCTCTTCTTTCTTCCTCACAGGATTATTAATAGAAAGACATTAAAGAAACATATTCTAAATGAATCCACCAGTGAAACCCCTGTGTACTTATCTCAGTAGGACTTAATTTCTGTATTTGAGTTTATTACTTATCTGGGATGAGGTATATAGCTTGTAAAATATATTCTACTCACATATGTTTTATTTTACATAGAACATTTCTAAAAATAGTATATCTTTCTATTACTCATTCTGTTCATTTTAATAATACAAGTGGTTTAAGCAAACTGTGACTACCTGAAGTAGCATAAATATATTATCATTCCAAGCTTTATTTGTAAGCATTGAGACCTTAATCCAATTTTAACTTTGAGCTTTTTCTTTAGTGTAATTTATCAATCTGTCTACACCTGTCCTTCTTACTCTTCACAATCATGAGGGTTTGAAGATCTTCGAGATTCTGTTTACCTACTATAAAAGGAAATCTAATGAACCTATAAAACACAGGACAAAGATCAGACAAATTCCATAAACAAGATGGTATAAGACAAATCCACTTGATCATATAAATGATTAGTGCGATCGGGACGAATGTGGCCGTGAATTATTCAGCAGCTAGTAGACACACTAACAAAGATGGCATTGCTGTTCATGGGAATGTAGATTGATGCAGCCACAGTGGAAAACTATGGAGTTTCCTCAACAGCTAACAATACAGCTATATGATCCAGAAATCCCACTCCTATGCATATATCTGGACAAAACTTTAATTCAAAAACATACCTGCACCCTTATGTTCATAGCAACACCCTATGTGAATAGCACCACTATTCACAATAGTTAAGACTTGGAAACAACCTAAATGTCCACTGACGGGTAAATGAGAAAAAAGATGTATTGCATATATGCAATATCATAAAGACAGAATGAAATAATGTTATTTGCAGGAGCACGGATGAACCTAGAATTTACCGTACTAAGCTAAATAAGTCAAAAAGAGAAAGACAAATACCACACGATATTACTTACATGTGGAATCTAAAATATGACACAAATGAACTTATCTATGAAGCAGAAACAGACTCACAGACATAGAAAAAACTCTAGTAGTGGCCAAGGGAGGGAATAGGATCGTGATGGGCTGGGAATTTGACATTATCATGCAAATTAGTATGTATAGGATGGATAAAGAACAAGGTGCTACTGTATAGTACAGTGAATGATATTCAATATTGTGTAATAAACTAAAATAGAAAAGAAAATGGAAAAGAATGTGTGTATATATATGTATATAAATATATATGATTCACTTCACTGTACAGTAGAAATTAATACAGCATAACATTCAGTTCAGTTCAGTTCAGTCGCTCAGTCATGTCCGACTGTGCAACCCCATGAATCTCAGCATGTCAGGCCTTCTTGGCCATCACCAACTCCCAGAGTTCACTCAGACTCATGTCCATCGTGTCAGTGATGCCATCCAGCCATGTCATCCACTGTCATCCCCTTGTGCTCCTGCCCCTGTCCCCAATCCCTCCCAGCATCAGAGTCTTTTCTAATGAGTCAACTCTTCACATGAGGTGGCCAAAGTACTGGAGTTTCAGCTTTAGCATCATCTTCTAAAGAAATCCCAGGGCTGATCTCCTTTAGAATGGACTGGTTGGATCTCCTTGCAGTCCAAGGGACTCTCAAGAGTCTTCTCCAACACCACAGCTCAAAAGCATCAATTCTTCGGTGCTCAGCCTTCTTCACAGTCCAATTCTCATATCCATACATGACTACTGGAAAAACTGTAGCATAACATTATTACAATACTATTAATTAAACTTCAGATTTTATTGAAGAGTCAGTTTCTGTGCCCATAATTTTATCTGTTCAAGGTCCGATCGATAATCTCATGTGTTATTAAATTGTTATGTCTCTACACTTCCCTTTAAACTGTGACAGTCCTTCAGTCCTTTCTTGTCAATCACCCTGGACACTTTGGAGGAGCAAAGATCAGTTATTTTGGAAGCTGTATCTCAAGTTGAATTTGTCTAGCATTTGTTCATGATCAGCCTCAGGTTATGTATTTTTGCCCAGGATACCAAAGAAGTGAGCCTTCTTAGTGTAGCAGTCACAGGGGTCTTGTGTCTGAGGTGCCTTTGATGTGACCCTTGGTTACTCATCAAGACAGTGTCTGCTAACCTTGCTATCATTTTCCCTTTGGTGATTTAAAGATGCCTCTTATATGATATATTTTGAACTTATGGAAGATTTAATCCTCTTCCAACTTGTATTTGGTAATTTTATAATCCTTTAGTAACCTTTACTTGCAACAGTTATGAATGGATGTTCTAAACATGATTTTCTACGTTCCCCTTTCTCGACCTTATAGAATTATTCTATAAGGGAGAGCTGATTTTTCTCCTCAGTTTATTAATCCATTTATATTAGTATGAGTTATAGATATTGATTGTATTCTGTAGGCCATAGTAGGATTCTATTGTTATTTAATATATTTATTAATATATATATATTAAAATAAATATATTTAATATATTTCTAAATCTCTTCCTGCTTCAGCAACTGGGATCACTTTCAGGTTGCCTATTGTGTTCTTTCCACATGCCTCCAACTATGTTTTAAGGCTTCCCTACTTTTCAGTGTTACAAGATGTTCCTGGCTCACTGTGCATTTTTTCCTAGCTCAGACTTGGAGTCAACCAATTCTCAAAAGAGTCATGGTTCCTTTCATTGGAAAAGTGGCATTTAGAAGCCACATTATCTGGGATCTTTACATATTCTATTTTCATTCCTATTCTGGTGTAAATGTTTGCGACCTTCTAAGACTCGATCTAGGAAATATTATATATGTACAGATAGCAACTCATACATAAGAATTTAATATATATTTGTATTGTGTTTGTTTTGTTAAGTTACTGTGGACTTACAAAATGAGTTGAAAAGTGTTCATTCTTCTTTCATTTGGAAAAAATTAAGTTGAATTGATATTGTATTGTTCTTAAATGGTTGAGAACAGTACAATACCAATGGAGTTTTGTTTGAAAGAAGTTCTTAGCTAAAGATTAAATGTATTTCATAGGCATAGCACACACATCTTCTAGGTAAGATGTGTAAGGAAGAACAATAACAGAAAATGTTTCTAAGGTATCTGTTTCAATTTTAGGAGGCAACTTTAGAAATCAAGCACAACAAACTTAGCTTATATTTCACATTTTGTTTTGTGAAATTTTTAAATTTCACTGAGCAAAATTTAGTTTCATAATCAAGTTTAGCTGCAATGACCTTTATGAAAGTTAATATTTCATCTGGATACTTTTTACAGATGTAAGTGTTTCATGATTAAATAAGAAAGAGTGAATGATATTGATGAGACAACTAGAGTTTCTACCCTCAGTAATAATAGCAATTGTCTAAACAAAGTAGACTGTCATTACTAACTATAGAGGCCCTGAAATATTGAGAGAGCTAATTCTTAGGTAGATTGACAAGGAATCTGTGGCCTTGAAGAGGAGAAAGGGACAAACTTTTTCTATATTCCTTCATCTTAGTCACAGCTCTGTACTAATGATTATGTAACACCAATATATCTTGCTTGAGGACATGTTTCTCCTTCTTAAAAATCTTATGACTAATCCTGTTATCTTAAGGTATATGTTGTGGAAACGGGTCTGGTAAGACCTTGGCAACTCCTCATCTGTTGTTAGTAACCAATTGAAGAAATATATTCCCTTGGTAAAAGTAGAGAGGGAGCATTCTCTGCCCCTTCTGATGTCTGTGTCAGAAGCTTTCTCTATCGCTTTGTCACTGTAATAAAACTTTTGCTGACAGAGCTCTCAGTGACTGAAGCTGTGTCTTTGTTCCCAGAGTGAAATTTTCTCCTTCAGAGATCACAAATCTGATGCCTTTCACTGTAAGCTATCAATATCAGCGGAATCTTGATGAGATGTTCACTAAATATTTAAAAATTAAAAACTGTAGCATGAATGTAAAATAAAAGTGTCTTTATGAATCAAAACTGTATTGAGACACTTATGAAAATGGATGAGGAATTTCAGGAAGAAAATCCAACCTAAGAAAACATAGCTCATAGAGTGTTTTGTGTAAATAGCCAAACCAGTAACCCTGAAGAACAGGTAAAAATTAATTTCTAATTCACATTTGATTGGTTTCAAGGAGAGATCTCTCATACAAGAATGTTAGTTAAGAGGCAAATGATAATCCATGTAATAAACAATGGGTAGACACTTTAAAAATACTTATACTGTTGAAATTGCAGACTGGAAATCTCTCTTTATGCTCAGTGTGCTGAAACATATCATGATATATGATATATGATAAGCACTCAGTGGGCTCCTTCAGCACTTTAATCTTTTATTATTGTTATTGTTTTTTTTATTTTTTATAATTTCCTTTGTTTATTTTATCTATAGACTATATTACTTCAATATTTTACCTTCTAGCAGATTTGCTAATTTATTTCTTCTCCAGTATTTTCAATTTTGCAATTTTTTTTTCTTTTAGTAGATGGACTTTAATTTTACCATCAAACTCATTTTTTCCTATCATATTTTTCTACAATGCTATATCTACTTTTATGATTTATCTATAGCTGTGAATACTATTGTTTAGTTTCTAAGTCATGTATGACTCTTTTGCAACCTCATGGATTGTAGCTCACCAGGTTCCTCTGTTCATGGGACTTCCCAGGCAAGAATACTGAAGTGGGTTGCATTTTCTCATTTCCTTTTCCAGTCTGTGTGTGTGTGTGTGTGTGTGTGTGTGTGTATAGGCTATTTTTATATATTTATGCTTTATTTTCCAATACATCATACTTTTGTTTATTAGTATAATTATGCCTCTTATATTTGAGTATATTAACTGTATCTCACGAATACATTTCATTATCTCTTATTCTATTTCTATTTTTTGTAAGATTGTTTGAATGTTCATTTTTTTCTTGAATAGCTGTCATATTTAAGAGTAAGTCTTAGTTTGCTTGTCCTGTGTCTAATACTAAGATGATCTAGTGGGGGGAAAAAACTTTTTTTTTTTTTTTAATTTCTCAAACACTAGGGTTGGTAGATTGTTAGTGCATGTCTCTAAGGCTTGCCAGTTTTTGCAGAAGGAATTATTTTATTAAGTGGGGTTTTATTAAAGGAGTTTTATTAAGAGGGGTTTGAGGCTTACAGCTAGCAATCTAAAGCTAATTAGGAAAGACTGTTGGGTTCACACGATTCAGTTTACAAATTCATCATTTTTTTAATTTCCCTCTTTCAGCTAAATATGTTTATCTAGATGTTCAGAATGTCTGTTGTTCATGCTCAACTTATGATAAAACGTCAGTCTTCTGTTATTGTAAAGTAAGGGATCATTAGGTGTTTATGTTGGAAATAACACAATTTTATTTCAAATATAATTTAAATTATTCTTCCACAAATTCTCTTCTTTTTATCCCTATTAAATGACACACTTTCAAAGGTACCATTGCCTAAATTTCTTAAGACATTGTTGAATTTTGTGGCACAATTTTACATATTTTGGCTCTTTATGCCACAGGTTCTTATTAGGAAGAAGGAGGAAGAGAAAGAAGAGGAAATTTAACCCTAAATCAGTTTTTATCTGAAGAGCATTATAAACAATCTGATATCTGTCATCTGCTGTGGTCATCAGTAAATTTTATTGTCTTTATCCCTTTATACAGCTTTTATTATCTTGTAATGGTAGTATTTAAGAGTAGAGGGGGGATAAACATGCTGTTTTAGCTACTAGCTTTACAGGAATTATGAATAGTATTTTCTTAGTAATTTTTCCCTCTATGTCAACCATCAATGAAGGCAAGCTGGGTTTAAGGCCACAGAAACATGATAAAAATGGTGACATTAATCAAATTTGTCTCTATAAACTCCCATGCAGCATTTTTTTAATAGTTTAAATTGTGGGAAATGCTTTACATCTCCAAATTCTAGTTTTTCCATATCTGTAGATTAAGTATATTTTATTAAGTTAGATTTATGATAATGTATATCAGTACAATTATTATTTCTATTTTCTAATGATATTGATGGAATTTCTAAGATTTTTAAAGGTAAAGGAAGAAAGTTTAAAAAAATAGCCTAAATAATAGATGCAGGTGTTACAGGACTGTTTGAGAAGGAGTGTCTGTGGCTGCTTTTTAAGCCTCTTTGTCTATGTGGCAAAGCTATGATCCATCTACTAAGGAAACAGCAAAATCTGGGAATAGAAAGGGTTATTTCCTGATTCCTTACTAATGTTCTTGAAGGTGAGACCTTTCCAGGATTTCTCAGCACTATGTTTGTGTGACAATAGTGAAATTATATGGGCGAGCACACCAAGAGGATGAACTGTCAACAAACTTGTCTAGCCTCTTGCCTTAGAGTTGGATGAGGGAAGAGATAAACCAGCATGTGACCCTCAAAACTGTGGATGCTTTAGTAAAAACTGACAATTTACAGATCTCAAAGGGTCCTCAACTGCATGGATCCTCCCCTGTAGCCCATGTGGGACCACAGTAATATTAGCAGATGGTGTCATGGGTATAAAAGAGTTATCTAGAACCAAACATGCCAGATCCTGATAGGTGGGCACCACCAAGGACCAGACATTCTCCTTGATGCCGTGGCAGAATATAGAGGTCCAGAAATGTACTCTATCCTCAAAAGGAAGAACTGCTGTGTAAATATCTTGAGAAAGCTAAGTAGAAACTACTATGGATCAAGAAAATAATAAAAGCAAGCTTGTTTATCTTGAATTGACTACATTAAATTGCTTTGGATTTTACAAAAAGTGAGGGGAATATTGATACTAAGTTATCAGAAAATAAAGTTGTATATTCTTTCTTAACTGGATTTTCTTTTTTAAAGAAAACCCTACTTACTGTATCTCATACCCAGATAGCTGAATGTGCTGGGAAGATTTTAAGATGAACATGACATAAAAAATGTGATTTTACATGAGTATATTAAAAAAAAAAACCAAAATAAGTAAAAGGCAGAAATGTGGTTATCAGGTTGTGATGGTTAATTATTTGTATCACCTCAGAGAGTATCTTCGATGAGATTAACACTTAAATAAGTAAACTCTGAGGAAAGCCGATTATCCTCCATAGTATGAGTGGAATTCATCTAATCAATCAAAAGCCTGAATAGAACAAGAAGACTGGCCTCTCTGTACAAAAATAAATTCTTCAGCAAACTCAAATGCCCTCTGGCTGGAAATGAACATCAGATTTCCTGAATTTCTTCCTGTGGGCGTCTGTACTAAAACAGCAACATCCCTTCTCCAGAGTATTGAGTCTGAAAGACTCCTGATACATTGCAGACTTTCCAGACTGACACTACAGATTTTGGAGACTATGTCTATATATCTATCTATTTTGGAGAGTATATCTATATAGATATATCGGTATATCTATCTATCTATCTACATATATACACATATGTTTACACACTCATATAGGTACAAACATACATACATCTATCTACAGGTGTATATTATATATATATATATATATATACACACACACACACACACACACGTGTGTGTGTGTTTGTGTGCACTTAGTCATTAAGTGGTATCTGACTCTTAGCAATCCCATGGACCTGTAACCCACCAGGTTCCTCTGTCCATAGGATTCTCAGGCAAAAATACTGGAGTAGGTTGTCATTTTCTCCTTCAGGCTATCTTCCTGACCGAGAGATTAAACTTGCATCTCTTGTGTCTCCTACATTAGCCGGCAGGTTCTTTACCACTGGGTCATATGCTCCCAGGTGGTTCAGGGTAAAGAACCCTCCCACCAATGCAGGAAACATATTTTTATCCAAGTTGGGATGATCCCCTGGAGAAGGAAATGGCAACCCACTCCAGTATTCTTGCCTGGGAAATTCCACGGACAGAGGAGCCTGGCAGGCTACAATCCGTGGGGTAGCAAAAGTGTAGGATGGAACTAAACAGCAACAGTGACAATGGCTCTTTATTTCTGAGGAACTCTAATACAAATATATTAATCCAACTTTACTGAATTATCAAATTACATGTTATTATCACTTGACTATTGCTGTTTTGCTGAGATACTCTGCATGATTAAGACATAAACTAGAAATGGTTGTAAAATACCTATGACATTTTTTACAAGTTTCTAATTAAAATTTTAGTTGTGTTCAAAAAACTGAGATGTGTTCAATATGTTTAACTTACTACTACTTGACGTCATGTGGTAATCATATCTTCCCCCAAAAGAA
Organism: Neotragus moschatus; assembly: GCA_006410615.1. Taxonomy (NCBI): domain Eukaryota; kingdom Metazoa; phylum Chordata; class Mammalia; order Artiodactyla; family Bovidae; genus Neotragus; species Neotragus moschatus. Next base: position 4,464 of record SJYA01005722.1, on the reverse strand, counting down.
CGCTAGAAATCTCTTGGATTAAGGATTAGAAGGATAATTTGTGTAACTACATGATTTTTTCTATACTTTCAGAAGGATGATTTGATTTGGTAAAGAGTTATGTTACCTCTAAGAACAAAAAGTAGATGTCAAGTGCTGCTAATATGGTCACCATCAGTTATTAGAATGGTAGATTAATATTTTATATTACCAGTGTAAATTAAAACCTTAGCAGAGACTGAAAATAGATTAAAGACCTAAATATATGACTGGATGCTATAAAATAGCATAGTCAGGGTACTCTTTGACATAAATTACAGCAATACTTTTGGGTGCCTCTCATAAAATAAAGGAAACAAAAGCAAAAATAAACAAATGAGACCTAATTAAACTTAAAAGCTTTTTCTTAGCAAGGGAAAAAATTGGTAAAAATGAAAAGACAGCCTACTGAATGGCAGAAAATATCTGCAAATGATACAGCTAACAAGAAATTTATCTCCAAAATATGCAAAGAGCTAATACAGCTTTCTCTCTCTCTCTATATATATATATATGTGTGTGTGTGTGTGTTTATAAAGCAACCTATTCTATATTTGAAAGATGAGAAGACATAAATATATATTTCTTCAAAGAAGACTTGTAGATGACCAATAGGCACGTGAAAAGATGTTCACTATCCCTATTTATTAGAGAAATGCAAATCAAAACTACAATGAGGTACCAGTTGTCAGAATCAGTTCAGTTCAGTTCATTTGCTACGTCGTGTCCAACTCTTTGGGACCCCATGAATCGCAGCACGCCAGGCTTCCCTGTCCATCACCATCTCCCGGAGTTCACTCAGACTCATGCCCATCGAGTCAGTGATGCCATCCAGACATCTCATCCTCCATCGTCCCCTTCTCCTCCTGCCCCCAATACCTTCCAGCATCAGAGTCTTTTCCAATGAGTCAATTCTTCACATGAGGTGGCCAAAGTACTGGAGTTTCAGCTTTAGTATCATTCCTTCCAAAGAAATCCCAGGGCTGATTTCTTTCAGAGTGGACTGGTTGGATCTCCTTGCAGTCCAAGGGACTCTCAAGAGTCTTCTCCAACACCACAGTTCAAAAGCATCCATCATTAAATAGTCTACAAATAATAAATTCTGGAGAGAGTGTGGAGAAAGGGAAAGCTCTTACAGTGCTGTTGGAATGTACATTGGTGCAGCCATTATGGAAAACATTATGGAATTTAATCAAAAAATAAAAATAAAAATGCCATATTATCCAGCAATCTTTTCCAGGGCATATATCTAGATAAAAATATTATTTGGAAAGATACATACCCTCCTATGTTCATAGTAACACTATTTATAATAGCCAAAATATGGAAACCACCTAAATATCCATTGACAGATGAATGGATAAAGATGTGATGTGTATGTGTGTATTTATATATACGTATGCACACACACATATATTGAAACATTGTTCATGCTTGTTCTCTTCAGTTGTGTCTGATTCTTTGTGATCCTATGTATTATACCTTGTCAGGCTCCTTTGCCCACGGGGATTTTCCAGGAAAGAATACTGGAGTGGGTTGACATACCCTGCTCAGTGAAATATTACCTATCCATAAAAATAATTTTGAGACCCCACTCCAGTACTATTGCCTGGAAAATCCCATGGACAGAGGAGCCTAGTAGACTACAGTCCATGGGGTCGCTAGGAGTCAGACATGACTGAGTGACTTCTCTTTCACTTGTCACTTTCATGCATTGGAGAAGGAAATGGCAACCCACTCCAGTGTTCTTGCCTGGAGAATCCCAGGGACAGGGACGCCTGGTGGGCTGCCATCTATGGTGTTTCACAGAGTCGGACATGACTGAAGCGACTTAGTAGTAGCAGTATAAAAATAATTAAATAATTCAATTTGCAGCAACATGGATGTACCTAAAAATTATCAAACTTAGTGAGGTAAGTCAGAAACAGAAAGGTAAATATCATATGACATCACTTATATATGAAATCTAAAACATTTAACACAACAGAAATGCATTTATTCATAAAACAGAAATAGACTCATATATAGAGAGAATAGACTTCTTGTTGACAAGTGAAAGGTGAGTGGACAATGCAACGATTGGGAGCTTGAAATTGTCAAGTAAGTGCAAACTATTATATAAATAATTAAACAACAAGGTCTTATTGTAAAACACAGAGAACTGTATTCAATACACTATTATAAATCATAATGGAAAATAATATTAAATTATATATGTCATTTTTCTGTACAAGGAAACTAACACAACATTGTAAATCAATTATACATCAATAAAATTTTTTAAACATGGGAAGAAGATCTAAAAAGGTATTTTTCCAAAGAGGATATATAGATGGTCAAAAAGCAGATGAAAATATGTTCAACATTGTTAATTATTAGAGAAATGCAAATCAAATCACACTGAAATATCACCTTACATATGTCAAACGGCTATCATCAAAAAGAACACAAGAAATATTGACAAGATATGGAGAAAAGGGAGCCCTCATACATTGTTGGTTGAAATGTAAATTGATGCCATCCCTATGGGTAATAGTACAGAGGTTTCTCAAAAAACTGAAAATAAAGCTACCATATAACCATCACTCTTGATTTATATCTGAAAAAAAAATGAATTCAAAAATATATACACACACCAAAGTTCATAACAACATTGTTTACAGTTGCCAACATATGTCAGAGAGTGAAGAAGAACTAAAGAGCCTCCTGATGAAAGTGAAAGGGGAGAGTGAAAATGTTGGCTTTAAACCGCGACATTCAGAAAACTAAGGTCAAAACATCCTGTCCCATCACTTCATTGCAAATAGATGGGAAAACAGTGGCTGACTTTATTTTTCTTGGCTCCAAAATCACTGCAGATGGTGATTGCAGCCATGAAATTAAAAGACGCTTGCTCCTTGGAAGGAAAGTCAGGACGACCCTAGGCAACATATTAAATAGCAGAGACATTACTTTACCAACAAAGGTCCATCTAGTCAAGGCTATGGTTTTTCCAGTGGTCATGTATGGATGAGAGAGTTGGACTGTAAAGAAAGTTGAGCACCATTGATGCTTTTGAACTGTGGTGTTGGAGAAGACTCTTGAGAGTCCCTTGGACTGCAAGGAGATACAACCAGTCCATCCTAAAGGAGATCAGTCCTGGACATTCATTGGAAGGACTGATGTTGAAGCTGAAACTCCAACATTTTGGCCACCTGATGCGAAGAGCTGACTCATTTGAAAAGAACCTGTTGCTGGGAAAGATTGAAAGCAGGAGGAGAAGGGGACGACCTAGGATGAGATGGTTAGATGCAGTCACCGACTCAATGGACATGGGTTTGGGTGGATTCCGGGAGTTGGTGATGGACGGGGAGGCCTGGCGTGCTGTGGTTTTTTCGGGTTGCAGAGAGTAGGATATGACTGAGCGACTGAACTGAACTGAACTGAAGATATCGAAGGAGCCTAAATGTCCATCAAAGGATGAATGGATAAAGAAGATATGGAATACACACACACACACACACACACACACACACACACACACACGGAGTACAATCAGTCATTAAAAAGAAAGACATTTTGCAATTTAAAGCAATATGGACTAACTTGGACTGGGACTGGGGTAGGTCCTCTCAGCCGTTCCTGCAGTGTCGCAACCTGGCACTCTCAGCCACTACCCCTGACATGAGACATAGGGTAGGTCCTCTCTGCTGAACTAAGTGCATTGGTCTCAGCTGCCTGCTCTAAGTCCCTGATGAACTATGGACTGAGGTTCGTGACACTTTACAGGAGACAGGGATCAAGACCATCCCCATGGAAAAGAAATGCAAAAAAGCAAAATGGCTCTCTGGGGAAGCCTTACAAATAGCTGTGAAAAGAAGAGAAGTGAAAAGCAAAGGAGAAAAGGAAAGATATAAGCATCTGAATGCAGAGTTGCAAAGAATAGTAAGATATCATAAGGGAAACGGATTGCCGGTCTAGGTTCGATGCAGAAGGCTTGGGACTGATGGATGGGGATGATCTGGAGGGATGTTGTTGGGAGGGAGGGGGAAGGGGGGGTCCAGATTGGGAACTCAGGTACACTTATGGCTGATTTATGTCAATGTATGGCAAAATGAGTACAGTATTGTAAAGCAAAACAAACTAAAAAATAAAAATTAAAAAAAAAAAGAATAACAAGAAAAGATAAGAAAGACTTCTTCAGCAATCAATGCAAAGTAATAGAGGCCAACAACAGAAAGGGAAAGACTAGAGATCTTTTCAAGAAAATTAGAGATACCAAGGTAATATTTCATGCAAAGATGGGCTTGTTAAAGGACAGAAATGGTATGGACCTAACACAGCAGATGATATTAAGAAGAGATGGCAAGAATACACAAAAGAACTGTTCAAAAAAAAATCTTCACGGCCGAGATAATCACGATGGTGTGATCACTCATTTAGAGACAGACATCCTGGAATGTGAAG
>SJYA01005721.1:0-26560 GCA_006410615.1 Neotragus moschatus | reverse complement strand
GTGTGTATGCCCAGCAGTGGGATTGCTGGGTCATAAGGCAGTTCTATTTCCAGTTTTTCAAGGAATCGCCGCATTGTTCTCCATAGTGGCTGTACTAACATATGCTTTTAAAGAATTCATCAAATCTTGAAACACTGAATTTTTATAAGCCAACTTATTTCTCATTGGTAAAAATGTGTTGATTGTAATGGTTCCTATTTTGATTAATAAAGATGTGTTTGAGCCTAGTTACAGTGTTTTAAAATTCATGGACCAAAACTGCAATTACTATTGCACCAACCTAATAACAGATATTTAGCTGTCCGGGTAAGAGGTATCATAATAATCATTGGCAGAAAGGCAAGAACCAAGGGGAAATATGAAAATTGCAAAATAACTAAAAAGTTTATAGTAAACACATCACATGATCACTTGCATTTTGAAGGGAATAATTGACTAGATCATTTGAATGTCATTTTTAACCTGAACTAATGCATAAACAAATTTGTGTGTATATAAATTTACCTTTTTGTGTTTTAGCAAGTATTTTGTTAACCAGTCTCTTATTATAAGTGTAGATGAACTGATTGCAAAGTGAAATAAAATTAAATAGCATATAAATAATAATATAACTTGCTTTATAAATAATAACATAAACAATATGTATGACAAACATCAAAGTTTATGTTTTCAGAAAAAAAAACTCTTAAGTACATTTTATGTCATGTAATAATCATTAAATCCTACACTAATATTTATTTGATATAGGAAATGTTGTTCCTCTTTAATCTGTCATGTAAATACTCTTTCTCATTATATGAAAGTGTTTCAGTACTCTTAAAAGATACATGATGCTGATTTCTCAAAAATTTACAAAACTTCTCAACTTGCTTTTTATTTCTAAACTACTGAAAGGACTGTGTTAGGGAAATGAGTTGGGCAGGTGTTTTTCTTGTTATTCTGTTCAAGTCTCTGATGTGTTTAATATTGCACCACACTGGGGTAGCAGATGGCAAGATCACTTTTCTTAAAAGTCTATCACAAGTACCTTGTGTTTGGCTTTTATTTAAAAGAATAATGAGAAGTTTATACTTTTTTCTTCATATATTTGGTTTCAAAACTATTACCTGTTTGTGGTTTAACTGTGAGAAGGTAATACAGAGACACCCCTGATTCAGCAAAGAATTTTGTACAATAGATTATCTAAAATTCTATAAATAATAAAAATACATTAATATAAGATACCTCTTGCATATTTGTTTTAAAATTAATGATGAAAGGCCTCACTGTGATTACTGCAGTAGTTTCATGCTTACTAATTTCTGAATGACTTCTGTATTTTCATTTCTGGTAAAACAATCCATATCTTTCATATATATATATATATATATTCTTTTGCTTTCAAATAAAATGCTAATTGTATTTGTGTGTAACTGGAGAGTTTAAAGAAAAGACAACTTAGGCCACAGTCATATTCAGTTCAGTTCAGTCGCTCAGTCGTGTCTGACTCTTTGCAATCCCATGAATCACAGCACACCAGGCCTCCCTGTCCATCACCACCTCTGGGAGTTCACTCATACTCACGTGCGTTGAGTCAGTGATGCTATCCAGCCATCTCATCCTCTGTCGTCCCCTTCAGATTATATTAACCTGAGTCTTGTCTTTCTGTTTCCTCTATCAAAGTTTCATGTATTAAAGCAATACTATCCATGTGGAATGTGTTGGCTTTAAATATACACTTTTCTTATCACCAGTGATACTTACTGGCATGATACTTTATTTTACATTGAAAACTTATATTGAAGACATTTGGTTGTGGCTGGTTTATTGCTAAGAATGTGATGACCCCAAAGACTAGCTTATAGATAATTAAAGTGANTCATGTATTAAAGCAATACTATCCATGTGGAATGTGTTGGCTTTAAATATACACTTTTCTTATCACCAGTGATACTTACTGGCATGATACTTTATTTTACATTGAAAACTTATATTGAAGACATTTGGTTGTGGCTGGTTTATTGCTAAGAATGTGATGACCCCAAAGACTAGCTTATAGATAATTAAAGTGACTTTTAATTTTTCATAGAAGACTATAATCATCTTAAAATATTAATTTCTTGCTGTACTGTGCTTAGTCACTCAGTCATGTCTGACTCTGCAACCCCAGTCGCTACTCTGCGACTGTAGCCTGGTGGGCTATAGTCCTCTGTCCATGGGGATTCTCCAGGCAAGCATACTGGAGTGGGTTGCCATGCTCTTCTCCAAGGAGTCTTCCCAACCCAGGGATTGAGCCCAGGTGTCCCTCATTGCAAGCTGATTCTTTACCATCTGAGCCACCAGGGAAGCCCAACAATACTGCAGTGGGTAGCCTATCCCTTCTCCAGTGGATCTTCCCGACCCAGGAATCGAACCGGAGTCTCCTGCATTGCAGGTAGATTCTTTACCAATTGAGCTATGAAGGAAGCCCATTTTGCACAAAAGTGAAAGTGAAAGTTGAAAGGTGGGCTTCCCTGGTGGCTCAAAGATTTAATCATCTGCCTCCAATGCGGGAAACCCAGATTCGTTCCCTAAGGAAACCATAAAAAAACCAAAAGACAACTTACAGAATGGGAGAAAATATTTGCAAATGATGCAACAGAGAAAGGCTTAATTTAACTTTCTTTTAGAAACTCAATGTAAACATATCTTTATTTTCATTTCTGAGTTTCACTTATTTTTATAAACTTGCAAAACTTATTTTTGATTTTATTTTGCTGATCATGCTATTATCCTATTCATAGTGGTTTATTTGTATGTGTTTATTTTTTTAGTCTTTCATTTGCTGTAGAAGTTTTCTTATCTGTCTTAATTTATTCAATATTTTTGAAAGTAAAAATCTTTAAAATGTTCCTGATATTAATTGCTTTGCAAGTTTACAAAGGTTATGATCTATTTTATATGTCCCAATAATTTAAGTTACTAAAAATGGTATCTTCAGTTGTCTCCCTGTGTAAAGTGGTGAATTTATTATGTTTTTATTCCGTCTTCAAGGTTTTTTTATCTTCTATCCATGAATCAATATAATCTGTGTTTGGAGGATCAAACTGTTCCCAAATTACCTACTGTGTTTGATGTCCAAGTTATTTTACTTTCCAAACACTTACTGGAAGTTTCTCTTTTTTAAAAAACTATTTTGCTTGGAACACAGTACACCTTTATCATTTGCCATTTCAAGTTTCATTTATGATCAGAAAATTATATTCATGAAATACTTTTGATCAGAAAACCCTTCGTGGAGTCCAATTAAGACTCTGAGCTCTTGCTGCTAGTGGTCCAAGTGTTATTTCTTGTTGATGAACTAAAATCCCACAAGCTGCATAGCATGGCCAAATAAGTGAATTAAATAAGAAGAAAATTATGTTCAGGTATGATTTTGGACTTTATTTCTGCTCTAACTGGTGTGGTTTGTTGATGTGTATTTCCACAGTTCTTGTGTATCTAGCTCCATTTTTCCCAAATTCTATATGTGTGTGTGTATTCTATGTGTGTGTGTGTGTGTGTGTATGTGTGTGTGTGTGTCTGTGTGTTTTGGCTGTGGTTGGTCTTTTGCTGTGTGGGGGCTTTCCCTACTTGCAGTCAGCAGGGGCTACTCTTTGTTGCACTGTGTGGTCTTCTCACTGCAGTGGCTCTTGTGTTGTGGAGCACAGGCTTTAGGCCACGTGGGCTTCAATAGTTGCACATGGGGGTGCAGTAGTTGCAGCTTGTGGACTCCAGAGTGTGCGCTTAGTAGTTGTGGCACACAGGTTATAGTTGTTCTGTGGCATGTGGGATCTTCCTGGACCAGGGAACAAACCCATGTCCCCTGCATTGGCAGGTGGATTCTGAACCACTGTGCCACCAGGGAGTCCTAAATTATATTTTAAATAATAGTATTTGAGTCCCATTCATTTTGTCTTTTTTTTTTCTTTCATCTAAGTCTTTTGTCTTCTATTTTAATGAGGCCATATCTTTTTTTCTTTTTATTAAGGGATTCAAAAAGTTTTATAAAAAGAACCTATTCTATGTTGAACACTGTCATGGGACATTTATTTTCTCTAAGTAAACTCTCTTTCTCCTTTTTATACATATATTTTAGAGTATATGCATATATATTAGAGTCTCATAGTTGCGCATCCTTCCATAATAAAAGACTTAGCTAGTATTTTTTGTTAAAAAAAGACTTAGATATTATAACTTCTTCTTAAAATTTGCCCAAATCTTTGCTTTATTTTATTTACCAATACATNAAGTAAACTCTCTTTCTCCTTTTTATACATATATTTTAGAGTATATGCATATATATTAGAGTCTCATAGTTGCGCATCCTTCCATAATAAAAGACTTAGCTAGTATTTTTTGTTAAAAAAAGACTTAGATATTATAACTTCTTCTTAAAATTTGCCCAAATCTTTGCTTTATTTTATTTACCAATACATCCAAATTATTGAAGAACATGGAGAAAAATATTTTAAATGATCAATCATTAGAGAGAGAGAGAGAGAGAGAGAGTGTGTGTGTGTGTGTGTGTATATGTGTGTGTTTAATAAACAACTTATATTCTCAGATTCAGATAAGGGCAGTTTCAGGGAAAGTTGTTTTTTTTTTTTTTTAAACAGGATGTCAAGAATTTTAGGAAGTAGTAAAATGTCTCCATTTTAACACTGAAAAGCACTATAATGTGGAACATGTACAAATATACTCTAATCACTCCTATCTTGAGTAACTTACAGAATAAAAAATGGACTATCAGTAACAGTTACCTCAATATTTATAAGCCAGGAGAACACATTTTCTAGATGTAGTGCAAAACTGAGCTTACCAAGAAGATACATATTTTCTGGTGATAAAAGCTAATGGTAGGTGACAATGTTAAAAGAAGCAGTTGTCATTTTCAATAAAATATTTCCATCTTAGTTAATAAAATACTCTTCCAAATAAGCATTAGATTTCACAACTTAAAATTAACCTTATAAATTGGTAAAAATTTTCTGCTGAGAAAAGTGATTTTGGGTGATAATGCTAAAAGAAACAATACTTTCCATGGTAATAAGATCTCTCCCTAGTTGTTAAAAATATATAAAAATAAATATTAAATTTCACAACACTTAAACAGCACATGAAATGAAATCATATTCAAGTACTACAGGTGATATAGATTTCCTTTATATGATGCCTTTATTTTCACATACACACAAAACTTATATTCTTGTCCTTGAACAAAGCACAAGTCTTGCCTAATACAGGACTGTTCATTTTACTGAATTAAAAGCCAATTTAATCATATGACATTGATTTTTTCTGATGGTTTAACATCTTGGAGATGCAATTGAAGACAAAAGCATTGTTCTTTTTCTGATTTTTAATTATTTTTAACTTAAAATTTACCTCAATAATTACTGTGCATTAACCTAAAAAAAGAGGTTCAACATTTTTAACAATAAGGTAAAATGTCATAAAGCATGCGTATAAATTATAATTTATAACTATAAAATTACAGTAAATTGAAACTTCAAACAATTTCCATTGTTAAATGTGAAGTTATGTTAAGCTTGATGTTCAGCTTTAATAATGCCATTGTTAGATGTTTTTCTTTCACTGTCATTTTCGTATAGAGTTTAAATGGCATTTCCATGAAGTCTTTAACTGATACTTTTCCTTAAAATAATTTTTACACAAAAATCCACAGATGGGGAAACAAAAGAAAAAGGAGAATAAAGAAATTCAATGAAAATTTCTTAATATGATTCTTATCCAACCAATCAAAAGTATCTCATTAAGCTAGAAATGGAATTTTGCTACTTAATAGACACAGTTTTAGTGGTACTGTCACTATTGAATCAAACCAAACATAAGCTACACCTTCAATTATTTACGTTTGTTGTAGCTTCCAATTGTTTTCATTCCTTATCCTTTAATATATTATGCTTTTCTGTGGAGCCCTTTCTTCATTTGTTGTTAGAATATAAAATTCTAGGGAGATTCTGGCTGTTATAAAGCAAAATTTCATTGAAATAATACTCTTAGTAATATACTCTCTGAACTTCCAATTCATCTGTCCTTGCCCTTCTGCCAAATGTCATCAGGAACAAATCTGAGCTAGAACAAGCAGTCTTTATTACTCATGCAGCTCATTGGAGCACCTGACCAAGGGGAATTATGAGGCATATTGGTAACAGAATATTAGAATGACTTTTTATACAGTTTGGACTTGTGTTCCATGATTTAGGGAAAGACTTAAGGAAGTGGTCTTTATTTGAATTAAGGAGCTGGAGTGTTTTTATGATTGGCTATTTTAAATCTTATCAAGAGGAAGGGAAAATCAGAGCAAGGATAAATCTATAATTAGTAAAGAAGTAGCTGTGATTCATATTACTGGAAGATGCTGATCATTTTGCTGTTTTGGACAATATTCGTGATTCTGTCTGTGTTCAGATATGATTATAGATAGCACTTATGTTTGTTTTGACTCATAATGGTGATAGAATGGCCTTACTTGGTATTGATGATTTGAAAAAATGGTTTATTTTCAGCAGGAGAACAAGAAGGCTTAGCTGTGAATGCTATACTAGTTCCAAGACATTAGAGGCTGTAAATCTTCTTTCTCAGCTCAAACTCAACAAATGAGAAAATATATTGTTTAAATGCATTTGTGTATATGTTTTTCCTAAGCTAAATTTCTTGGTGCAAATTTGGGGTAAGAAACTTCATCAGATAAGTTGTACTGAAACTTCAGGTTACAAAGGCACAAAAAAGTAAAATTAGGAATAAGACCAATTTACAGCTGAAACATAAAGAATGAAAGAGAGAAGAAAAATGGAATGAAAATATAAATATTTCTGAAAATATTTATTTTTCCAAAAATATTTACACATTAAAATAACTAAATTATTCAACTGAGACTATATTATATAATTATTAAACAATTTTGTTATTTGCTTACATAAATGTATTGAAGTGAAGCTTATAGATTCCTCATATTATGGTTATTTAAGAAACATATCATCCACTGAATAATATTGTTAAATATTTGCATGATATATGGATGATAATTCATTATAATTAGAATATTTAATGTGTCATTTACTGTACCTTTAAATAAAATATTCTTTGAAGATTCTGTCATTATTATCTGCACAGAGATTTATCATCTTATCTGAAGCTCATATTAAAATAATTTGAATAGTTATGTGAAAATATAGAGTAGTAAGTCATAAATGTGGCTATGTAAAATCATTTTAAACTTGCATCCTAATTCAGGACCACAACACATACAATCTCAGAAAAAAATTGAGTAAGAACTTGATAAAGGTAGAAAGTGATATTAGATATGTCATGCCGTTTGGCCATGGGACAACTCTTAATTTGATCCACTAAGTCTTTTTGAATAAAACATTACTTTTTCATTTCAATATATTTTTAATAATGTAGTAGTTGAAAACTTCAAGAGAAATATTTAGACTGTTATTTGTAGAATATATATGTAATATTCATTTATTAATTTTCTATTACAAATTTTGAAAATATTTGACTGATTTAGTATTCCCGTGAACACTTTAAACAGAGATTTTCTAATCCATAACATTTTAGCACGTTTGATTTATTTCTCTTTCTATTTGTATACATTTCATATGTACGTGCAGGCAGAATCATTTAAGAAATATTTGGAACATCATGTTTCACCTTTAAATTTTTCAGCAGCTATCTCAAGAAACAAATACATTCTCGTAAATAACAGTAAATTATCACGCTCATGATGTTGTTGTTCAGTCGCTCAGTCATGTTTGACTCTTTGTGACCACGTGGACTACAGCATGCCAGGCTTCCCTGTCTATCACCAACTCCTGGAGCTTGCTCAAACTCAGGTCCATTGAATCTGTGTTGCCATCCAACCATCTCATCCTCTGTTACCCGCTTCTCCTGCAGCCTTCAGTCTATCCCAGCATCAGGGTATTTTTCAGTAAGTCAGCTCTTTGCATCAGGTGGCCAAAGTATTGGAGTTTCAGCTTCAGCATCAGTCCTTCCAATGAGTATTTAGGATTGATTTCCTTTAGGATTGACTGGTTTGATCTCGCATTCCAAGGGATTTTCAAGAGTCTTCTCGGGCACCACATTTTGAAAGCATCAATTATTTAGCTCTCTGCCTTCTTTAAAGTCCAACTTTCACATCCATACATGACTACTGGAAAAACCATAGCTTTGACTATACGGACCTTTGTTGGCAGTTTTCACTTTTTAATGCACTGTTTAGGTTTGTCATAACTTTTCTTCCAAGGAGAAAGTGTTTTAATTTCCTGGCTGTAGTCACCATCCACAGTGATTTTGGAGCCCAAGAAAATAAAGTCACTTGCTGTTCTCATTGTTTCACCATCTATTTGGCAAGAATTCATGGGACCAGATGCCATGATCTTCGCTTATTGAATGTTGCATTTTTTTGCCAGCTTTTTCACTCTCATTTTCATCAAGAAGCTCTTTAGTTCCTTTTCGCTTTCTGCCATTAGTTTGATGTTGTCTGCATATATATGGTTATTGATATTTCTCCCAGCAATCTTGCTTCCAGCTTAAGCTTCATCTAGCCAGTCATGTTGCATGGTATACACTGCATAAAAGTGTTTTAAGCAGGGTGACAATATACAGCCTTTTCATACTCTTTTCCCAGTTTGGAACCAGTCTGTTGTTCCATGTCTGGTTCTAACTGTTGCTTCTTGACCTGCATACAGGTTCTCAGGAGGCAGTTATGGTGGTCTGCTATTCCTATCTCTTTAAGAATTTTCTGCAGTGTGATCCACATTCTGTTCTGTTCAGTCTCTCAGTCTTGTCTGACTCTGTGACCCAATGACTGCAGCACACCAGGCTTTCTTGTCCATCACCAGTTCCTGGAGCTTGCTCAGACTCATGTCCTTCAAGTCAGTATTGGCATCCAACCATCTCATCCTCTGTTGTCCCCTTCTCCTCCCACCTTCAATCTTTCCCAGCATCAAGGTCTTTTCAAATGAGTCAGTTCTTCACATCAGTTGGCCAAAATGTTGGAGCTTCAGCTTCAGCATCAGACCTTCCAATGAATATTCAGCACTAATTTTCTTTAGGATTAATGGTTTGATATCCTTGCAGTCCAAGGGACTCTCAAATCTTCTCCAACACCATAGTTCCAAAGCATGAATTCCTTGGTGTTCTGCTTTATCGTCCAACTCTCAAATCCATATATTACTGCTGGCAAAACCATAGCTTTGACTATGTGATCCACATGGGCTTTAGCATAGTCAGTGAGCCAGAAGTATATGTTTTTATGGAATTCTCTTGCTTTTTCTATGATCCAACAGATGTTGGCAATTTGAATCTCTGGTTCCTCTTTGTTTTCTAAGTATAGCTTGAACATCTGTAATTTCTTGGTTCACATACTGTTGAAGATTAGTTTGGAGAATTTTGAGCATCACTTTGCTAGCATATGAAATCAGTGCTATTGTGGGGTAGTTTCAACATTCTTTGGCATTTCCTTTATTCTAATCAGAATGAAAACTGATCTTTTCCAGGCCTCTGGCCATCACTGAGTTTTCCAAATTTTCTGGTATGTTGAATGCAACACTTTAACAGCAAAATTGTTAAGATTTCAAATAACTTATTTGGAATTCCATCACCTCCACTAGCTTTGTTCATAGTAATGCTTTCTAAGGCTCACTTGACTTCACACTTCAGGATGTCTGGCTCTAGGTGAGTGATCATGCTATCATGATTGTCCAGGTCATTAAGACCTTTTTGTATAGTTCTTCTGTTTATTCCTGTCACTTGTTAACATGTTCTTCCTCTGTTAGGTCCATTTCATTTCTGTCCTTAATTGTGCCCATCTTTGCATGTAATGTTCCCTTGGTATCTCTGATTTTCTTGAAGGGCTCTCTAGTATTTTCCACTCGATTGCTTTCCTCTATTTCTTTTCATTGTTCACTTAAGAAGTTTCACCTAAGAGGTTTCTAACATTGTACAGGAGACAGTGATCAAAAACATCCCCAAGAAAAAGAAATGCAAAAATGCAAAATGGTTGTCTGAGGAGTGGTTACACTCAAGATATTTATCCTTAATATTGTATTAGCTATTATATACCCTCCATCTAGTGAGCCTTAATTTTGCTTTGAATGTGCATTTTTGTGTGTTGTGTCATTTTACTTTGATTCAGATTCCAGCTGCAGATCACACATTAGTTGTCATGTGGTATAATTTTAAAGCATTTTTCAGATCTTTAATAACACTGTGTATATTTTCCAATTTAGTGTATTTGTTACCTTCTTCCAATGCCAAACCCTTGGTAGTGTATATATCCTAAGAATCTCAAAACTGACCTGAAGTAGGCTTCTCTTAAGATGATAATACTGTAATATATTGAAATATTAGAATGTTTTATTTGGTGTTTATTAAACTAAGCATTAAATCAAGTTGCCAGAGAGAATTACATGAACAATATGTCTCTAGGGAGAGACCCTCTCTTAATCAGTCTGTCTTTAATTTAATATTCACCAATATTTCTTCTTTTTCTCTTTGTAGTGTAACCTGTCAGATATTTTTCCATAGAAATCAAAATTTTTATTTTGTTTCTAACAGACTATTTGCAACATCTTTTCAATTCAGTATGAATTTGTTCTTATTTTACTCTGGTCATTGTATACTCTTAGTGGCAATGGGGAGGAAGAAGAGAGGAGCTTTCCAGAATCAATGTACTTTGTCAAGGAGAATAAAGTAACCATTTCCAGTATGAGGTAAAATTTGCATTATGTACTTTTATATCTTGTTATGATAACTTGTATCATGCAAGAGTTGGAAAATATAAAATAATATCTGTTCTTATTTATTTTGTGTCATGTTTAAGCAAAAAAAAACTATAATATTGTTATTAAAAATAAATAATGAATGAAACTCAGAGTCACTGGATAAAGGGTAATTACTGATTATTCTGCTTGATTTTGATTTTAAAAGAATTTCCAAAGTACATTTTTTTCTATGAATTTCCTTGTAGATTTTGGTAGAAGAAAATATATCTATCTAAACTTAATAACAGATGCTCATTTGCCTATGCAAAGATCTGATTTAGAAATTGGAAAATGTGATAAATGTGAATGAACATGAATAATTGGAAAATAACTCTTAAGAGTAAGTGGCTGCCTGTATGATTTAGAACTGGAATGGCAACCACATGCATGCTGCTACTCCCTCATTTTCTCCCCTGGGCAATATTGCAAGTAGATCAATAGCACTGAAAGGAAGAGTGTTCTTTTTGGGAGCCTAGTATTAATTTTCATATCCTTCAGAAGATATAGCTTAATTTTATTTTTTTTAAAGTGGAATGATGAACTACTAAAGCTAATCAATGAATATAGTAAATTTGCAGGATATAAAATCAACACACAGAAATCCCTTGCATNTGTTCTTGCCTGGAGAATCCCAGGGACGGGGGAGCCTAGTGGGCTGCCATCTCTGGGGTCACACAGAGTCAGACACAACTGAAGCGACTTAGCAGCAGCAGCAGCAGATAGCATAATCAAAAGCAGAGACATTACTTTGCCAACAAAAGTCCATCTAGTCAAGGCTATGGATTTTCCTGTGGTCATGTACGGATGTGAGAGTTGGATGCGGAGAAGGCTGAGCCCGGAAGAATTGATGCATTTGAACTGTGGTGTTGGAGAAGACTCTTGAGAGTCCTTTGGACTGCAAGGAGATCCAACCAGTACATTCTGAAGGAGATCAACCCTGGGATTTCTTTGGAATGAATGATGCTAAAGCTGAAATTCCAGTACTTTGGCCACCTCATGTGAAGAGTTAACTCATTGGAAAAGACTCTGATGCTGGGAGGGATTGGAGGCAGGAGGAGAAGGGGACGACAGAGGATGCGATGGCTGGATGGCATCACTGACTCGATGGACCTGAGTCTGAGTAAACTCCGGGAGTTGGTGAATGACAAGCATGCCTGGCTTGCTGTGATTCATGGGGTCGCAGAGTTGGACACAACTGAGCAACTGAACTGAACTGAACTGCAAAGGAGACAGCATAAAAAAAAAGAGGTCTGTTTTTGTTTTTATTTTTGTTTTATTTTTCTGCAGGCATAATTTAAATACATAAGAAAGGTTATTTGATATACACCATGTGCTCAGTCGCTTCACTTGTATCCAAATCTTTGTGACCTATGAAGGAGCGTGCCAGGCTCCTCTGTCCATGGGATTCTCCAGGCAAGAATACTGGAGTGAGTTGCCGTGCCTTCCTACAGGGGATCTTCCTGACCCAGGAATTGAACCCGCATCTACAGCATCTCCTGCATTGCAGGCAGGCTCTTTACCCACTGAGCCACCTGGGAAGCCCAATATATGTTACAGTATATACATAAACATTATTTATTTTTAAAAATTCAGAGCAAAAAATGGTGGACTGGGACACTGAAAGCTCTTGTTTCCTGACAGGAACATAAAAACAAACAACAACAACAACAACAAAAACAATCAACAGTTGTCAGAACAAATTTTGTTCTAGCTGTAGAAAACAGTGGTTCCTATCCATCATGCAAATATCCATTCAAGAAAAGGCCATTTTCAAAATGGTAGGAAACTTTTGTGGCATTTTTACTTATCTTTAAATTCCCTTCCCAGTACAGTGGTGATCTTCATCTTGATCAGATGGAAGCCTGGTGCCCAAATCACACCACTAAACCAAAGGCAGCAGAAGAGACTCTTTACTTGCAAATTACTGTGTAGACCTATTCTAACTTTTCTGGAGAATATCTGAAAGAATGATATAAAATACCCATCTCTGCTTTGAATGACTTGAACTGCAAGCAAGAAAAATGAAGAGCACTGTCTGTAAAAGTTACGCGGTAGTTACCACAACCTCAGAAGCATCTGGGCAAGTAATAGTGGGTGACATACACAATAGGCCATCAAAGACCCAGAAAAGAAGTGGAGGCAAGATGGTTTGGAAATTTTAGACACTCAACAGCAGCATGCAGACAGAGGAATTTTAAAAATCACATGCTCAGACAAGCTATATGCTCAGGGAAGTCCAGATAAGACCTTAAGTTTTCATCTTAGGATGAGGTCTAAGCTCAGAGAAAGCTTACCTGAGTGATTAAAACGTTTTCTAGCATGGAGTCAAACTTTAAAAACTGGAGAGATGACCATACTTTTAAAAACTTTTTGTGTTTGTTTGTTTGTTTTTTGCTTGTTTTAGCACCTAGAATTCAAGAAAATCTGTCAAACATGAATATGAGCTAAATGAATACTAGAGACCTCAATGATCACTCATGACAGGACATAGTCTTTGTAAAAATAGCTTGGATAAGTCTCAAATGGACTAGTAGTTCCTTCAACAATCAAAAACAAAAGCAATCATAAAAGCAAATCCTGGGGAATCGGGAGAATCTAATTTTCAGAGTTACATTATAATTGTGTGATTATAATATATATAATTAGATTTTATGGCAAGACAAAAGAATTTAAACATTGGAAAAACTCTCAGCCTTTTGGCCTCCTCTCTCCCTTCTACTATGCACTGGGTATCTGCATTATGCATCAAAAAAACCTTCCCCATTGGTGGAAATACTTACTCAACAATAAAGAGGAACATTCTCCTAACACCAAGACAACTCCTTGAAAGATAACATTCCTTCTTAATCTGGTAAAGGAATCATGATGACCCATGCCCCACTACTGTCTAGATTTTATTGACTGTTATACATCATTTAATGTATAGCCTTCTGTCTCAAAAATTTATATAAATGTGCTTTGACTTCTAATGAAGAGTTATCAGAGCTTTCTGAGAGGTTGTTCCTGGATTATAATCTTCAATTTGACTCAAATAAAATTTTCTATTTCTCAAATCAACTGATTAATTTTTCATTGATGATAATCAAATATCTAATTTTTAACTAATCATGACATATATTTAAAAAGGAAAATATAAATTATTAAAAATTTCAAAATAAATTGAAAATAGATTCAAGGAACCATGTCCGAGGAAGACTAGGTGTCATATATACTACAAAAATACTTTAAGACAACTATCTTAAATGTTCTCAAAGAGCTAAGATAAAATGAGGATGGAGAAACAGAATAAATCTGAAAAATAATATATGAACAAATTAAGAGAAAATAGCAGAAATATTAATATACAGTGGATTAAAGACAATCTCTTTAACAAGTGCTGCTGGGAAAACTGGTCAGCCACTTGTAAAAGAATGAAACTAGACCACTTTCTAACACCATACACAAAAATAAACTCAAAATGGATTAAAGATCTAAACGTAAGACAAGAAACAATAAAACTCCAAGAGGAGAACATAGGCAAAATACTATCTGACATAAATCACAGCAGGAGCCTCTATGATCCACCTCCCAGAATACTGGAAATAAAAGAAAAAATAAACAAATGGGATCTAATTAAAATTAAAAGCTTCTGCACAACAAAGGAAACTATAAACAAAGTGAAAAGACAGCCTTCAGAATGGGAGAAAATAATAGCAAATGAAGCAACTGACAAACAACTAATCTCAAAAATATACAAGCAACTTATGCAGCTCAATTCCAGAAAAATAAATGACCCAATCAAAAAATGGGCCAAAGAACTAAATAGACAGTTCTCCAAAGAAGACATATGGATGGCTAACAAACACATGAAAAGGTGCTCAACATCACTCATTATCAGAGAAATGCAAATCAAAACCACGATGAGGTACCATTTTACACCAGTCAGAATGGCTGCGATCCAAAAGTCAACAAGCAATAAATGCTGGAGAGGGTGTGGAGAAAAGGGAACCCTCTTACACTGTTGGTGGGAATGCAAATTAGTACAGCCACTATGGAGAACAGTGTGGAGATTCCTTAAAAAATTGCAAATAGAACTGCCTTATGACCCAGCAATCCCACTGCTGGGCATACACACTGAGGAAACCAGAATTGAAAGAGACACCTGTACCCCAATGTTCATCGCAGCACTGTTTATAATAGCCAGGACATGGAAGCAACCTAGATGTCCATCAACAGATGAATGGATAAGAAAGCTGTGGTACATATACACAATGGAGTATTACTCAGCCATCAAAAAGAATACATTTGAATCAGTTCTAATGAGGTGGATGGAACTGGAGCCAATTATACAGAGTGAAGTGAGCCAGAAAGAAAAACACCAATACAGTATACTGACACATATATATGGAATTTAGAAAGATGGTGGTGTTAAACATGTACGCGAGACAGCAAGAGAGACACAGATGTGTAGAACAGCCTTTTGGACTCTGTGGGAGAGGGAGAGGGTGGGAGGATTTGGGAATATGGCATTGTAACATGTATGATATCATAAGGGAAACGGATTGCCGGTCTAGGTTCGATGCAGAAGGCTTGGGACTGATGAGTGGGGATGATCTGGAGGGATGGTGTGGGGAGGGAGGGGGAAGGGAGGGGGTCCGGATTGGGAACTCAGGTACACTTATGGCTGATTTATGTCAATGTATGGTAAAATGAGTACAGTATTGTAAAGCAAAACAAACTAAAAAATAAAAATTAAAAAAAAAAAAAAAGAAAGTGAAAGAGGAGAGTGAAAAGGTTGGCTTAAAGCTCAACATTCCGAAAATGAAGATCATGGCATGTGGTCCCATCACTTCATTGCAAATAGATGGGGAAACAGTGGAAAAAGAAAAAAGAAAAGAAAAAAAAAGAAAAATGAAAGCTTCCCAAATTTTATCAAAAATATTAATCTTCAAATCTAGGAAAGTCAATGAACTCCAAGTAGAGGAACCCAAAGAAACTCACAGTAAGAAAAGAAACAATATAATCAACATTTCAGAAGACAAAGAGAATTCTAAAAACAGCAAGAAAGAAGTCACTTGTAATGTACAGGAAGTCCTCAATAGAATGACCTGCTAATTTCTCATCAGAAATCGTGGAGGTCAAAAGCAGGGAGACAATAAATGTAAAGTAAAGGGAAAAAATGTAATCCAAGAGGTAAATCTGACAAAATTATCTATCAAAAATTGATGAAGAAATTAAGACATTCTCAGATAAACCAAAGTTGAGGAAGTTTGTTACCACTAAACTCCCAATATATGAATTAATAAAGGGATAATTCAGGTTGAAATTAGAAAAGCCTGGATAGTAGCTTGAAAGGGTATAAAAATATAAATATCTTCAGTAAAGGTAAATACATAAACAAAATAAAAGAATATAATATTGAATTTTGGTTTGTAACTCTAATTTTTACTGTGTACAAAATTTAGAAGATGCAAACATAAAAATAATTGTGGATCTATTTATCTGTATAATCTATACATTATGGCACACAATTTATAACAATTTATAAGAGTTATTTGTGATGTTAAAAAAAAGGGGAGGGGGGAGCAATGGAAGGATATAAGGAAATTCTTTGTATATACATATATATATATCCAAAAGGCACCAGAATGGCTATACTCTGGTATATATAAAATCAAAGTAATCTTTAGTAAAAAATGGTTACAAGAGACAAATAGAACATTATATACTGATACAAGAAATCAGTCACAAAGAGGACACATCAATTAGATGCATGTGTGTGTGTGTGTGTTTATACATAAAACAAACACCACAGCCCCAAAATATACAAAATAGGCACTGACAGAATTGATGAGAGAAATAAATAGCTTTATAATACTAATTGGAGACTTTAATATCCCACTTAAAATAATGGGTAGAATAACCAGACAAGCAATCACTAAGGAAAGAGAGAACTTGAATAACACAATAAATCAACTGGATTCAACAAAGACAGAACCTTTGCTCAACAAGGTAGGACACAATTTAGGACATGAGTCTTAATGGACTGTCATTTCCTTCTCCATCAGTTCAGTCCAGTTCAGTCGCTCAGTAGTGTCCGACACTTTGCGACCCCATGAATCACAGTACGCCAGGACTCCTTGTCCATCACCAGCTCCTGGAGTTCACCCAGACTCACGTTGATCGAGTTAGTGATGCCATCCAGTCATCTCATCCTCTGCCATCCCCTTCTCCTCCTGCGCACAATCCTTCCCAGTGTCAGAGTATTTTCCAATGAGTCAGCTCTTCGCATGAGGTGGCCAAAGTACTGGGGTTTCAGCCTCAGCATCAGTCCTTCCAAAACACATACAAGACTGATCTCCTTTAGGATGGACTGGTTGGATCTCTTTGCAGTCCAAGGGACTCTCAAGAGTCTTCTCCGACACCACAGTTCAAATGCATCAATTCTTCAGCACTAAGCTGTCTTCACAGTCCAATTCTTACATCCATACATGACCACTGGAAAAACCATAGCCTTGACTAGACGGACCTTTGTTGGAAAAGTAATGTCTCTGCTTTTTAATAAGAGATCTAGGTTAGTCATAACTTTCCCTCCAAGGAGTGTCTTTTAATTTCATGGCTGCAGTCACCATCTGCAGTGATTTTGGAGCCCCCCAGAAAATAAAGTCTGACACTGTTTCCACTGTTTCCCCATCTATTTCCCATGAAGTGATGGGACCAGATGCCATGATCTTCGTTTTCTGAATGTTGAGTTTTAAGCCAAATTTTTCACTCTCCACTTTCACTTTCATCAAGGGGCTTTTTAGTTCCTCTTCATTTTCTGCCACAAGTTGTGGTGTCATCTGGATATCTGAAGTTATTAATACTTCTCCCGGCAGTCTTGATTCTAGCTTGTGTTTCTTCCAGCCCAGCATTTCTCCTGATTAACTCTGCATATAAGTTAAATAAGCAGAGTGACAATATACAGCCTTGACATACTCTTTTTCCTATTTGGAACCAGTCTGTTGTTCCATATCCAGTTCAAACTGTTGCTTCCTGAACTGCATATAGATTTCTCAAGAGGCAGGTCAAGTGGTCTGGTATTCCCACCTCTTTCAGAATTTTCCACAGTTTATTGTGATCCACACAGTCAAAGGCTTTGATATAGTCAATAAAGCAGAATTAGATGTTTTTCTGGAACTTTCTTGCTTTTTCGATGATTCAGCAGATGTTGGCCATTTGATCTCTCATTCCTCTGCCTTTTCGGAAACCAGCTTGAACATCTGGAAATTCACAGTTCACGTTTTGCTGAAGCCTGGCTTGGAGAATTTTCAGAATCACTTTACTAGAGTGTGAGATGAGTGCAATTGTGTGGTAGTTTGAACATTCTTTGGCATTGCCTTTCTTTGGGATTGGAATGAAAACTGATTTTTCCAGTCCTGTGGCCACTGCTGAATTTTCCAATTTGTTGACATATTGAATGCAGCACTTTCACAGCATTATCTTTCAGGATTTGAAATAGCTCAAGTGGAATTCCATCACCTCCATTAACTTTGTTCATAGTGATGTTTCTAAGGCCCACTTGACTTCACATTTCAGGATATATGGCTCTTGGTGAGTGATCACCCCATTGTGATTATCTTGGTCGTGAAGATCTTTTTTGTATAGTTCTTCTCTGTATTCTTGCCACCTCTTCTTAATATCTTCTGCTTCTGTTAGGTCCATACCATTTCTGTCCTCTATCAAGCCCATCTTTGAATGAAATGTTCCAGTGGTATCTCTCATTTTCTTGAAGAGATCTCTGGTCTTTCCCATTCTGTTGTTTTCCTCTATTTCTTTGCACTGATCACTGAAGAAGGCTTTCTTATCTCTTCGTGTAATTCTTTGGAACTCTGAATTCAGATGTTTTTATCTTTCCTTTTCTTCTTTGCTTTCCACTTCTCTTCTTTTCACAGCTATTGTAAGGCCTCCTCAGACAGCTGTTTTGCTTCTTTGCATTTCTTTTCCATGGGGATGGTCTTGATTCCTGTCTCCTCTACAATGTCATGAACCTCCATCCATACTTCATCAGGTACTCTGTCTATCAGATCTAGTCCCTTAAATCTATTTCTCACTTCCACTGTATAATCATAAGGAATTTGATTTAGGTCATGCCAGAATGGTATAGTGGTTTTCCCTACTTTCTTCATATGAGACACAGTCAGCTCCCCATCTTGTTTTTGCTGACTGTATAGAACTTCTTCATCTTTCGCTGCAAAGAATATAATCAATATGATCTCAGTTTTGACCATCTTGTGATGTCCATGTGTAGACTCTTCTCTTGTGTTGTTGGGAAGAGGGTGTTAGCTATGACCAGCACATTCTCTTAGCAAAACTGTTAGCCTTTGCCCTGCTTCGTTCTGTATTCCAAGACCAAATTTGCCTGTTACTCCAGGTGGTTCTCAACTTCCTACTTTTGTATTCCAGTCCCCTATAATGAAAAGGATATATTTTTTGAGAGCACTGGCTGTGATGTTCTGCACAGAAGCATGTCCGAGAGAAGCTACCCTTCTCCCAAGGTCAGGGGTGGCGGTGAAGAGGAACTACCCCATGTCTGAGGTCACAGGCAGTGGCCAAGAGTGCCAGGCTGCGATGGCACAGGAGTGTCTGAGAGGAGCTGCTCCACATCCGTGGTCAGGGGCAGCAGCCAGGAGGAGCTACCCCACGTCTGAGGTCAGGGGCTGCAGCCGAAATGAGCAACCCCACATCCAAGGAGCAGTGGCTGTGTGGTTGCAGGTGGGCTGAGAGGGGCTACTCTACGTTCAAGGTCAGGAGGGGTGGTGGTGAGGAGATACCCCTCATCCAAGTTAAGGAGCACTTTGCTGGAGCAGCTATGAAGAGATACTCCACTTCCAAGGTAACAGAAACCCAAGTAAGATGTTAGGTGTTGTGAGAGGGCATCAGAGGGCAGACACACTGAAACCATACTCACAGAAAACTAGTCAATCTAGTCTCACGGACCACAGCTGTGTCTAACTAAATGAAACAGCCATGCCACATGGGGCCACTCAAGATGGGCGGGTCATGGTGGAAAGGTCTGACACAATGTGGTCCACTGGAGAAGGGAATGGCAAAGCATTTCCGTATTCTTGCCTTGAGAACCCCATGAATAGTATGAAGAAGCAAAATGATAGGATACCAAAAGAGGAACTCCCCAGGCCAGTAGGTGCCCAATATGCTACTGGAGCTCAGTGGAGAAATAACTCCAGAAAGAATGAAGGGATGCAGCCGAAGCAAAAACAATACCCAGTCGTGGACGTGACTGGTGATAGAAGCAAGGTCCAATGGTGTAAAGAGCAATATTGCATAGGAACCTGGAATGTCAGGTCCATGAATCAAGGCAAATTGGAAGTGGTCAAACAGGAGATGGCAAGAGTGAATGTCGACATTCTAGAAATCAGCAAACTAAAATGGACTGGAATGGGTGAATTTAACTCACATGACCATTATATCTACTACTGTGGGCAGGAATCCCTTAGAAGAAATCCCTTAGTGTAGCCATCATGGTCAACAGAAGAGTCTGAAATGCAATACTTGGATACAATCTCAAAAACAACAGAATGATCTCTGTTTGTTTCCAAGGCAAACCATTCAATATCACAGTAATCCTTCTCCATAATAAATATTAAAACATTTAAATCATATAAAGTGATCTTATCAGATAACAGTGGAAATCACTAACAGAAGAAATATAGGACAATTTAGAAATATTAGGAAATTAAACAACACACTAGATAGATCAGAAAGAAATCACAAGGGAAATTAGAAAATACCGTGGAGAAATGAAAATGAAAGCACAACCTACAAAAACTTATGAAATGCATTAAACATAGAGCTAAGACAGTATATCTTAAACTTGTATATTACAGAGGAAGAAATAACAAATCAGTAATCTGACTTCAGATTTTAAGGAGCTAGAAAAAATAAAGCAAACTAAAAAAGCCAGGAGAAGGAAGGAAATAATAGAGAAGATTAGAGTGGTGATAAATACAATGGATAATAGAAGAAAACTAGAGAAAGTCAGTGAAACCAAAAGTTACTTTTTCAAAAAGATAAAAACACATAAAACTTTAGCTAGATAGACTAAGGAAAAAAAAGAAGATTCACATTCAGAAATGGAAGTGGGGGGATTATTACCAATTTTATAGAAATAGCATATAAGAGTATTGTCAAAAACTGTACACCAAAAAATTGAATAATCTACATAAAATGTGCACAGTTCAGCTCAGTTGCTCAGACGTGTCCAACTCTTTGCAACCCCATGAATCGCAGCATGCCAGGCCTCCCTGTCTATTACCAACTCCCAGAGTTCACTCAGACTCACGTCGATCGAGTCAGTGACGCCATCCAGCCATCTCATCCTCTGTCATCCCCTTATCCTCCTGTCCCCAATCTCTCCCAGCATCAAAGTTTTTCCAGTGAGTCAACTCTTCGCATAAGATGGCCGAAGTACTGGAGTTTCAGCTTCAGCATCATTCCTTCCAAAGAAATCCCAGGGCTGATATCCTTCAGAATGGACCGGTTGGATCTTCTTGCAGTCCAAGGGACTCTCAAGAGTCTTCTCCAACACCCAGTTCAAAAGCATCAATTCTTCGGCGCTCAGCCTCCTTCGCAGTCCAATTCTCAAATCCATACATGACCACAGGAGAAACCATAGCTTTGACTAGATGGAACTTAGTCAGCAAAGTACACAATCTACCAAAACTCAATTATGAAAACAAATAAAATTTCAGAAAACCTGATCAGACCTACAACTAGTAAAATATTGAATAAGAATCAAACATATCTTTACGAAGAAAGGTTTTGGACCAGATGTCTTCAATGGTAAATTCTACCAAACATTTAATGAAGAACAAAAATCAATCTTTCTCAAAATCTTTCAAAAAATTGAAAAGGAAGAGGCACTTCCAAGCTCATTGTATGACACCATTATCTTGACACTAAAGCCAGACAAAGGTACTATAAGGAAACTACAGACCAATATTTTTTATGAATATTGATGCAGAAATCCTGAACAAAATACTAGCAAACCGAAACCAGCAACATTAAAACAACTATAAACCATGACAAATGAGGTTTATTACTAGCATGCAAGCTGATTCCATGTATAATAATCAGTCAGTGATTTTTTTTTAAACCACATTAATAGAATGAAGGGGAAAAAAAACCCTCCTTTATTCTATGAGTTTTGATTGCTGGCTCATGTGACAAGGGTAAGCTTAGTTTAGTAATAAGCTTTGAATAATGCAGTATTCTAAAGTGGCTATATCATTGTCCATTTCTTAAAATCTCTGATGGAATTTGCCAGTGAACACACCTAAGCCTTACATTTTCTATTTTAGATGGTTGTTAATTACTTATTCAATTAATTTAGTAGATATAATTCTATTCAGATTGTCTGTTTCTTCCTGCATGAGTTTAGCAAAATGTGTCTTTCAGGGAATTGGTCCATTTCATCGAAGTTATCAAGTTTGTGGGCATAGAGTTGTTCATAGCATTCATTAATCATCATTTTAATGTCCATAGGCTCTTTAGTGATGTTCATCTTTCATCTCTGATATTAATAATTTGTGTGATCTCTTTTTATCTTAGTTAACCAGGCTAGTATCTTATCAATTTTATTGATCTTTTTTATAAAAACATCTTTTGACATCACTGGTTTTCTCTATTGATTTCTTTTTGTCAAATTCACTCATTTCTGCTCTAATTCTTAAGGGGAAATTTTACAAACTTAGATATGATTTTAGATCTTTCTTCATTTTTAATATATATACTCATCATGAATTATTAGTAATAGCCCCAAAGTTCATAGAAAACTTACCAATCTAATCACATGGACCACAGCCTTGTCTAACTCAATGAAACTATGAGCCATGCCACGTAGTGCCACCCAAGATAGACAGGCCATGGTGGAGAGTTCTGACAAAATGTGGTCCACTAGAGAAGTGAATGGCAAACCACTTTAGTATTCTTGCCTTCAGAACCCCATGAACAATATGAAAAGGCAAAAAGATAGGACACAGAAAGATTAACTCTCCAGGTTTGTGGGTGCCCAATATGCTACTGGAGATCGTGAGAAATAACTCCAGAAAGAATGAAGAGATGGAGCCAAAGCAAAAACCACATGCAGTTGTGGATCAATGGTGATGGAAGCAAGGTCCAGTGTTGTAAAGACTAATATTGCATAGGGACCTAGAATGTTAGGTCAGAGTATCTGATGAACTACAGATGGAGGTTTATGATATTGTACAGGAGACAGGGACCAAGACCATCCCCAAGAAAAAGATATTCAAAAAAGCATAATGGCTGTCTGAGGAGGCCTTACAAGTAGCTGTGAAAAGAAGAGAAGTGAAAAGCAAAGGAGAAGTGGAAAGACATACCCATTTGAATGCAGGGTTCCAAAGAATAGCAAGGAGAGATAAGAAAGTTTCCTCAGGAACCAGGGCAAAGAAATAGAGGAAATCAATAGGCTAGGAAAGAGTAGAGACCTCCTCAAGAAAATTAGAGATACCAAGGGAATATTTCATACAAAATGGGCTCAATAAAGAAATGGTATGGACATAACAGAGCAGAATATATTAAGAAGAGTTGGTAAGAATACACAGAACTGTACAAAAAAGATCTTGACAACCCAGATAATCATAATGGTGTGAATACTCACCTAGAACCAGATATCCTAGAATGTGAAGTCAAGTGGGCCTTAGGAATCATCACTATGAACAAAGCTAGTGGAGGTGATGGAATTCCAGTGAAGCTATTTCAAATCCTAAAAGATGATGCTATGAAAGTGCTGCACTCAATATGCCCGCAAATTTGGACAACTCAGCAGTGGCCACAGGCCTCGAAAACGTCAGTTTTCATTCCAACACCAAAGAAAGACAATGCCAAAGAATGTTCAAACTACCACACAATTGCACTCATCTCACACTCTAGTAAGGTAATGTTCAAAATTCTCGAAGCCTGGCTTCAACAAAACGTGAACCATAAACTTCCAGATGTTCAAGCTGGTTTTAGAGAAGGCAAGGAACCAGAGATCAAATTGCTAACAGCTGCTGAATCATCAAAAAAGGAGGAGAATTCCAGAAAAACATCTATTTCTGCTTTATTGACTATGACAAAGCCTTTGACTGTGTGGATCACAANAAAAAAAAACCTAGAGACAAATGATGATGAAAACACAAAGATCCAAAACATATAGAATGCAGCAAAAAACAGTTCTAAGAAGGAAATTTATAGCAGTACAGTCTTACCTCCAGAAACAAGAAAAAAAATCTCAAGTCTAACATTACACCTAAAGCAACTAGAAAAAGAAGAAGAAACAAAACCCAAAGTTAGGAAAGGAAAGAAATCATGAAGATCAGAGGAAAAATGAATGAAATATAGGTGAAGAAAACAGCAGAAAAGATCAGTGAAATTAAAAACTGGCTTTTTGAAAAGATTAAAAAAAAATGGATAAATCTTTAGCCAAACTGATCAAGAAAAAAGAAAGAGGACTCAATAAATTTAGAAATAAAAGGATCTTAAGAGATTATGATACACAACTATAGGGATGAAAAGATTTTTGAACATGCAGAAATCAGTCAGTGATACACCACATCATCAAACTGAAGAATAAAAATCATACAATCATCTTATCTCAATAGATGCATTAAAAATCTTATGATAAAATTCAATATCAGTTTATGATAAAAAAAATTTCCAGAGAGTGGGCATAGGAGGAATATACCTCAACACAATAAAGCCCACACATGACAAAACTACAACTAACATTATACTCAAGGTAAAAAGCTGTAAGTATCTCCTCTAAGACAGGAATGAGACAAGATGTACACTCTAGTCACTTTTATTCAAAATGATTTTGGAAGTTCTGTCCCACAGGAATCAGAGAAAAAAAAATAAAAGGATTCCAACTTTAAAAAGATGTAAAACTGTCACTGTAGACATTATACATTAAAAAAAAAAAATCCTAAAGTAGCTACCAGAAAACTACTACAGTTTATCAATGAATTAGGTAAAGTTGCAGGATACAAAATTAATATACAGAAATTTGCTTCATTTCTATACACTAACAAAACACAGAAAGAAAAATTAAAGAAACAATTTCATTTACCAGTACATCAAAAGAATAAAATACATAGAAATAAAACTACCTAAAAGAAAAAAAAAATCTGTTCTCTGAAAACTAAGGTGAAAGAAATCAATGATGACATATAGGAAAGGATATAACATGTTCTTGGTTTGGAGCAATCAATATTGCCAAAAGTCTATGCTTCTCAAGACAATCTAAAGATTCAATGCAATCACTATCAAATCATCATGACATTTTGTTCACAGGATTAAAACAAAAAAAATTTATAATTTGTATGAAAATACAAACAACCCTAAATAGCCAGTGCAATCTTGAGAAAGAAAAATTGAGCTGGAGTATTCAGGTTCCCTGAATTAAGACTATACTACAAAGCTATAGTCATCAGAACAGTATGTAATGGATCAAAACCAGAGAGTTCAATGGAACAGGATCGTAATCCCAGAAATAAATGCACAATATGATCAATTAATCTACAACAAAGAAGGCAAGACTATACGATAGAGATTAGACAATCTCTTCAATTAATGGTGATGGGAAAACTGGACATGTATGACAATGAAATTAGGACGTTCTTTAACATTACACACAAAACTAAACTCAAAAGGAATTAAAGACCTAAATGTAAGACCAGATACTATAAAATTCTTAGAGGAAAACAGGCAGAACACTCTTTGAGATAAATTCCAGCAATGTTTTTCAACATGTCTCTTAGAGTAATGAAAATAAAATAAGAGTTTTGCACAGTAAAGGAAACCATAAATAAAATGAAAAGACAACCCACAGAGTACCATACAGGAGATTTACACATATTTCAAAACAAAATGGAAGAGACACTTTGCCTTGTATTCAGATGAACTGTGGTCTTTGCAAAGCCATTATAATTTATCTTGTGGCACAGATGAAGCCATAAATAAATATATGTATGCACACTGTTTAAAAAAATGAAAGTCATGTATGGAGCAAGTAATTGGAGATACCTTAAAGTAAACAAGATGGGCTTACTGCGTAAAAGAGTCAGGTGGGACAGACTATTAATTTTCAAAAAGGTGTTTGAGGTTCTTCCTGAAGTGAGATTATATATTCCCATACTTTTCAACTCTCAGATGGAAATATAACTTGCTTTGAACAATGAAATATAAATTCAAGTTACAAGTGTCACTTCCAGGTTTGAGAGTTGAGAGTCAATGT
This sequence comes from Neotragus moschatus, assembly GCA_006410615.1. NCBI lineage: Eukaryota > Metazoa > Chordata > Mammalia > Artiodactyla > Bovidae > Neotragus > Neotragus moschatus. The sequence continues at coordinate 493 of SJYA01005721.1, read as the reverse complement.
GTGGTTTTTCATGCCATCTTTTCTCCATTCTCTGAACATTAAAACTGTGTTGAGACACAAACTCTATCAACTTCATATTTTCAGTTCAGTTCAGGTCAGTCACTCAGTTGTGTCTGACTCTTTGTGATCCCATGAATCGCAGCATGCCAGACCTCCCTGTCCATTACCATCTCCCGGAATACACTCAGACTCATGTCCATTGAGTCTGTGATGCCATCCAGTCATCTCATCCTCTGTCGTCTCCTTCTCGTCTTGCCCCTAATCCTTCCCAGCATCAGAGTCTTTTCCAATGAGTCAGCTCCTCACATGAGGTGGCCAAAGTACTGGAGCTTCATCTTTAGCATCACTCCTTCCAAAGAAATCCCAGGGCTGATCTCCTTCAGAATGGACTGGTTGGATCTCCTTGCAGTCCAAGGGACTCTCAAGAGTCTTCTCCAACACCACAGTTCAAAAGCATCAATTCTTCAGCGCTCAGCCTTCCTCACAGTCCAAC
>SJYA01005720.1:0-24233 GCA_006410615.1 Neotragus moschatus | reverse complement strand
CTGGATGGCATCACGGACTTGATGGACATGAGTCTGAGTGAACTCCGGGAGATGGTGATGGACAGGGAGACCTGGCGTGTGCGATTCATGGGATCTCAAAGAGTCGGACACGACTGAGCCACTGAACTGAACTGAATGGGAAATTTAAAATGTGCAAAGATAGAAGAATATGAGTCTTCCCTGATGGCTTAGTGGTAAAGAATCTGGCTGCAGTGCAGGAGACCCGGTTTTGATCCCTGGGTGGAGAAGATCCCCTGGTGGAGGGCGTGGCCACCCACTCTAGTATTCTGGCCTGGAGAATCCCGTGGACAGAGGAGCCTGGCAGATGGCAGTCCATAGGGCCGCACAGAGCCGGACATGACTGAAGTGATTCAGCAGTAGCAGAACCTGAAGAGCTGCTCTGCGTCCAGTGCCTCGCTTCTGCAGTCATCCGGCCATGGCTGTTTATCCCGTCCTTACCCCCATCCAGTCCCCACTCCAGATAATTTTGTGGCAAACAGCAGACATCGTATTTCATTTGTAAGTACTTCAGTATGTATCGTTAGAGGATACAGATATATAAAACTTAATACATTGTCACACCTAAAATATTGCAATAATTCCTTAATCCCAGCAAATTTTGAATGCTCAAATTTCTTTGTCTTAGAAGTATCAGAAATGTTTCCTTTTACAGTTGGCTTGTGTCAGGATCCAGTTAGATCTGCACACTGTGATTGATTAATATCCTTTTAGCTGTCTTTAATCTATAGGGTTTGCCTCTCTGCCCTTCCATTAACAATTTTTTAAAGAATTGTTAATTTGGCTGCTCCAAGTCTTAGTTGCAGCATGCAAACTCTTAGTTGAGACACGTGGGATGTAGTTCCTGGACCAGGGTGAGCCCTGGGTCCCCCCTGCATTGGGAGCTCGGAGTCTTAGCCACTGGACCACCAGAGAGGTCCTCCCTTTCCTTTTCTCAAGCAGTTTATCTGGGGGGCTCGGGGGAGTGTGTCCTTTGGATTTTGCCGACTGCCTTCCCAAGGTGTAATGTAACTGTGCATCTCCTGTAAAGAGACGGCTGTGTTCTAGAGCCCTGACTTCGTGCAGGTTTGACTTTTTTATTTTCAGAAGGCTACTTCATTGGTGAGTGATTTTCTGATGTTAGACCAACCTTGCGCCCCCAGCGAAAACCCAGCTTGGTCGCGATGCTCTGGCCCTTCTGTGCTGAATTTGGTGTGCTGATTTGTCTAGCATCCGTCTACAGTGGAAGGCTCCAACCCTCCAAAAGGTTTTCAGTCCCCACCCCAGAGGAGTTGGGGCTCTAGGCCAGGAAACACACGGAAGCACACTGAATCTTGCCAATGAATGTTCCTTTCATTGTTGCCTGTTGATGTCCCCAGTGGCTTGCTGTGAAACACTAACTCCGAGAAGCTTTGTGTTGTGTGCAGGCACTTCTGGGAAGGAGGGCGCCCTGCTCCAAGTCCTGGCTTCTAGAAGGCGAGGCCCAGGGTAGGAGTGTGGTGGCCAAGCTCAGGAGCCTGCTGTGGTGCAGAGGGGTGGAGAGCCAGGCTGTGCCCGCAGAGCTGAACAAGAAGACGCCAGCGTGGGGCTGCTGGGCTTGGCAGTTTACAACTGGAGAAAAAGCTGGAAGGTTCGCCTCCACCCTACCCCCAGTCACGAGAGCGCAGGGTGCCCAGGCGGAGCCGGCGGGTCTGGCAGCTCTGACACGCCTTCCCACACACACCCGAGCCTCAGGAAGCTGGGCCTCGTGTGCTTTTGCTGTGAGAACCGTAAATTATGGTAATTATTCAAACCTCAAAGGGATTCTTTTCCTCCCCGAAGCTGCTCCATCTACTCCCTTTTAAACAGCAGTTCTTAGGGGAACAAAGACAGGATGGATGTTTATAGGGAGAGCAGAGGAGCCACTTCCACTGTAATCGAAGATACGACCTCTCAGATGATAATGGAAAACAGAGCGATTGAAGGAGTTGGTACAGAAAGTTCACATGTAAACTGGAAAGCAGTTTATCAGCAATAACTCACATGCCTAGGGACGGTCACCGACACACCTGCCCCTCTTTGACCTGCTTCGTCACATGTGGGCAGCTTGGGGTGGCTTGTTGAACATTTCTTCATAGAGAACCTGTCGGGACAAGTGGGGTACGGTTCTGCAAGGTAACCGTGAACCGTTAGGGTGGAACCTCTGCCCCGCCCCCCCTGCCCCCCATCTGCCTGATGCCGGCAGGGCTGGCTCCTCCCAGGGCTGCTCTGTAGCCTCCTCGGCCTGCTTGAAGCGGAAGGGAGCCCCCAGCCTGCGGGGGCAGTTCACCGCGCGGGGCCCAGGCCTGTCTCTGCCTCCGCCCCTTTGTGTGAATTGCCCTTCGTTTCCGAGAACACCTGAGTATCACAGATGCAACAGCTGTGCGGGAAAAGTCCAGAAATACTTGCAGAAAAGTTTGTTTTTTTTTAAAGGGCTTTTTTAAAAGGAAAGGAAAATGTGGTAACCATATATTGTTCTTAGAATAATGGGTAAACCATTAAAGATCTGCGTTGCAGTCCTGCCTTTGCTGAAAAGGATTCTTAAGACAGACTGGTATCAGTTCAGTTCAGTCGCTCAGTCGTGTCCGACTCTTTGCAACCCCGTGAATCGCAGCAAGCCGGCGTATTTCGCCCCTGCTGGCGAGGAACATAGTCTTGGTCTGAGGGGCAGATGCGGATGCCTTTCTGCCTGTCAGGGGCCCTGTTCCTTCTACACACGAAGAATGAGTTCAGTCCCTTCCTGGGGACTGGCTGGGCCTTCATGTGAAGCTCTCCACTCTGGCTGTGCCTCTGTATGGCTCAGCTTTGCTTCCCAGTGACACCAGCAGAAGAACCAAACGGAAGTAAGAATGGTCGCAGGTAAAGATGTCTTGAGTCTGCAGGAAGAAATGAACGCAGAGTGAAACCGCCGTGCTGAGCTAGTCTGGTGTGGAGTGCGCACCGGCTGCGGGAGGTGACGGCTGTGCCAAGACGTGCCCCGGCTCCCTCTGCCCCTCGCCAGCAGTGGTCAGCCTGGCTTTCCCCTCCCCCACGGCTCTGACCTGCCCACCAGCGCCTGGGCCTCCCCGGACCTCCATCTCGCCTAAGCTGTCCTCCAGAGCACGCAGCCGGTCCGCGCGCTTCTGCGTCTGCGCTGTGCAGCCTTGGCGAGTGCCCCGGAGACCCCGCAGCTACGTAAGGAGCAGCCTGGTAGCGGCAGCCTTCCGCTGGCTCAGAGCTGCTCAGCGTCTGGGGCTCCTCACCGGTGACCGCCGGGTCTAGTTACACTGGTTGGATGTCTTTCCACCGGGCCTTCATACAAATCAGGCTTTTTGAAGATGAAGGGGTTTCTCTGCATAAGCGTAGAGCAAAGGAACAGAAAAGATTTGTAGCAGCTGGGAAGAGCAGCCCTCCACACGCACCTGTTCCTCCAGAGGACGCAGTGCCTGCCCCCGTGGGCTTGCCGTCCAGTGGGAGACAGCTGTGTTGCCTCACCTCCCAGGGGGCTCAGGACACTGGGGATGCACCTGAGGTCTGTGGAGCGCGGAGAAGTCGGCCCTGTTGTCATGAAGTTCCGTTCGGGGCGAGGAAGGAGAGGTGGGCAGGCCTGGCTGCTAGACCCGGGTGAGGATGTTAGACTTGTCCTGAGGCGGGTGAGTGGTCACTGAAGGATTGAAGGGAAGGGCTGGCACAGCTAGGGTGGGTGCTGTGGAGGGGTTGCTCTGGCTGCAGTCTGGAGAGTTGGTGGCCGTGGTGATCCGCCCTCTGGAGGCAGTTGGCGCTGTTCACGCTGGCTGAGCTCAAAGCTGGAGCCATCTGCCTGCCGCCCTGGGCCTGGAGCAGCCGCCGTGGGAGGAAGTTGGTGCAGCTGCAGCTGTTTCAGTCCCCACCGGGCCTGGTGTGAGGATGCCAGGGTTGTGTTGCTTGAGCCTGGAGTTGCGTGTGCTTATTCTCTGAGCCACAAAGAAGGAGGCTTCTCCAAAGATAGCGTTTGACTCCCTTTAACTTTCATCCGCTACAGGCTGTTACTGCTTCTGCAGCTGTGAGAAAAACTCATCTTAATAAAAATGTTTGCATCAATCATGAAATCAGTTAGCATGAAATGGGTAGAAGGTTTTAGTTCTAGCAGCTGCATTCTCCAAAAGTCTGAAGATGAAAAAAAAAAAACAAAAGTCTGAAGATGATTTTAAAAAAAGTATTGGAGGCATTAGAACCTGCTAAGATTTAATAGTCATTGCTCAGAAATGAGGCTAATGGGACAGAATTGTTATTTTTCAATGTATTTTTATTTATTTGGCCATGCCGTGGGGCATGTGGAACCCTAGTTCCCCATCAGTGATTGACCTCGGGCCCCCTGCACTGGCACTGTGGCGTCTTAGCCACTGAACTGCCAGGAGCGTCTTAAGCTCCATTACTTCTGGGTCAATTTCGGTGAATTTTAGGCTGTATTCCACTTGTCATCAAATCTTTAACTTGTTAGTAAATAATACCTTCTTTTCAGTGATTGAACATTTTCTGTCAATCTTTCTTCCCCCACTCAAAAGCTATTTTTTAATTTCACCTAATCTGTCAAGGGTCCTTAAAATTTTGAAAGTTTTTTAAAAAGATACTTTCCTACAAAACTTTGAAGGTCTGAGGGAATCCTATATACTTTTTAAGATTTCCTGCTCACTCACTTATTTTAGAATCAAAATAATTTTCTGAGAACGAATTATGCTAAAGCTGAAGCTCCAGTACTTTGGCCACCTCATGCAAAGAGTTGACTCACTGGAAAAGANCTATATACTTTTTAAGATTTCCTGCTCACTCACTTATTTTAGAATCAAAATAATTTTCTGAGAACGAATTATGCTAAAGCTGAAGCTCCAGTACTTTGGCCACCTCATGCAAAGAGTTGACTCACTGGAAAAGACTCTGATGCTGGGAGGGGTTGGGGGCAGGAGGAAAAGGGGACGACAGAGGATGAGATGGCTGGATGGCATCACCGACTCGATGGACGTGAGTTTGAGTGAACTCTGGGAGTTGGTGATGGACAGGGAGACCTGGCGTGCTGCTGTTCATGGGGTCGCAAAGAGTCGGACATGACTAAGCAACTGAACTGAAGCATTCAGATGCTGAACTGAACCTACCACAGGTTTTAATAAAATATTGTGAATTCCAGTGCCGTCCTAATGCTGCGCTCTCAGATGTGAGGAAGAGCTTTCTGCATGAGCAGGTAACCCTGGGCGTCTTTAACCCGGCCTGCTGAACCCTGGGGAGCGACAGCAGAGCAGACGTGACCTCCTGCAGCCATCTCTGCGGTCTGGATTGTTCATGCTGGTGGCTGCACCAAGCGTTGTGACCCGCTTCCGACCAAACCTGATGCTATCCTGGTCGTGTTTTAAACTCCTGTTTTTAGACTGGTTGGGAATTTAGACGGTTTAGGAAGGCCATAGCTTCCGAGGCGCGTAGAACGCCGGCTGGTGGTGTTGTGTTTAGCTGTCTGCTTCAGTCAGTGCCAAGTTCTCAGGATGCTTGGTGTGGGTTGGTGGTGATTAGTGGAGGCCATCCAAGCGAAAACTGTCAGTGTTTCCTAAACAGTGACTTGGTTTCCTTTCTCAGTCTCCCCTTGGTCCTTTAGCTGTCTGGGGTTGAGTCTAGGGACCTAAGAGATGGTCAGGCCACTCCGTGGACGGAAGGCTGAGGCCCGCGCGGAGAGCTGAGCTCCCCTGGCCTTACCTTTCTCCCATGCTGCTCCTGCCAGCGGGGCCATTGCAGGACACGCGGCTGCCCTGGCAAACTGCCCTAGTCTGTGGAATTATTAGCTATGCTTGGGCAATAGACTCATCAGTGTGCGGCCTCTTGGTGCCGTTGAGAGCCGCCCACGCTGCCTGTGGCCTCCTCGCGAGTGGCCTCGGTCCCACCGATGCGCCGTGCTGTTTTCCCCTCATCAGCGGAAAGGCATTTGAGCTGCTTCCAGATTTTGGCGGTTATACGTAAAGCCGCTTTAAACAGTCATATCTAGGTTTTAGTGTGAGCATATGTACTCACGCATCTTGGGTGAACAGCCTGGGAAGGGATTTCTGGGTTGTACGTTAAGAGTGTGCTTAATTTTATAATGGAGTGCAGGCTTTTTTCCCAAAGTGGCTGTACCATTTTGCATTGCCACAAGCAGTGTTTAAGAGCATGATTGTTTTACATTCTTGACAGCTCTTGTTTTGGCAGGTCTTATTTTTGTAACAGCCATGTTAATAGGTGTGGAGTGGTATCTCATTGTGGTTTTGACTTGCGTTTCCCTATTGACTCACAATGTTGAGTATTTTCTTTTTAGTATGCTTGTTTGCCATCTTTATGTCTTCCGGGGAAGCTTTTATATGTTTTGCCCATTTTTAAATTGGGTTGTATGTTTTCTTACTATGGAGTTTTGAGACATCTTTTTTAGTCTAGAAACAAGTCCTTTTACGGATTTGCGTGTATATTCTCCCAGCCTGTGGCTTGTCTTTTGATTTTCCTAGTAGTATCTTTAGGAGAAGAGACGATGTTGACTTTGGTGAAGTCCAGTTCATTCATTCCTTGTTTTGTGGCTTGTGCTCCTGGTGCTGTATGTGAGAAGTCTGCCTAACCCAAGGGTGTGGGGTTTTTACTGTTTCAGGAGTTCTGCGGACTGCAGTTTTCGTTTTAGGTCTTTGATCCGTCTTGTGTTAATTCTTATGTATGGTATAAAGCACAGGTCGACACTGTTTTTGGTCTGAGGATGTAATCCTTCCAGTGCCGTTGTTGAACGTGTTTGGCATTATCGTTGTTCAGTCACTGAGTCGTGTCTGACTCTTTGTGCCCTCATGGACTCGCTGTCCACACTTCCCTGCCCATCACCGTCTCCCAGAGTTCGCTCAGGCTCATGCCCGTCGAGTCGGCGATGCCTTCCAGCCGCCTTATCTTCCTTCGCCCCCTTCTCTTTCTGCGCTCAGCCTTTCCCAGCATCAGGATCTTTTTCCAGTGAATTGACTCTTCGCATTAGATGGCCAAAGTATTGTAGCTTCAGCTTCAGCTTCAGCATTAACCTAAAGGTTAGTTTCCTTTAGGATTGACTGGTTTGATCTCCTGGCAGTCTAAGGGACTCTCAAGTCTTCTCCAGGACCATAGTTGGAAAGCATCAATTCTTCGGCGTTCAGCCTTCTTTATGGTCCAGCTCTTATGTCCGTACATGACTATTGGAAAAACCATAGCTTTAATTATACAGACCTTGTTGGCAAAGTGATGTTTGCTTTTTAATATGCTGTCTAGGTTTGTCATAGCTTTTCTTCCAAGGAGCGAGTATCTTTTAATTTCATGGTTATAGTCACTATGTCAAAGCCTTTGTGTGGATCACAACAAACTGTGGAAAATTCTTCAAGATACGGGAATACCAGACCACCCGACCTGCCCCCTAGAAATCTATATGCAGGTCAAGAAGCAACAGTTAGATCTGTACATGGAACAACAGACTTGTTCCAAATCGAGAAAGGAGTTCATCAAGGCTGTATATTGTCACCCTGCTTATTTAACTTATGCAGAGTACATCATGCAAAATGCTGGGCTGAGTGAAGCACAAGCTGGAATCAAGATTGCCAGGAGAAATATCAGTAACCTCAGATATGCAGACGATACCACCTTATGGCAGAAAGCGAAGAACTAAAGAGCTTCTTGGTGAAAGTGAAGGAGAAGAGTGGAAAACTGGCTGNGCAGAGTACATCATGCAAAATGCTGGGCTGAGTGAAGCACAAGCTGGAATCAAGATTGCCAGGAGAAATATCAGTAACCTCAGATATGCAGACGATACCACCTTATGGCAGAAAGCGAAGAACTAAAGAGCTTCTTGGTGAAAGTGAAGGAGAAGAGTGGAAAACTGGCTGAAAACTCAACATTCAGAAAACTAAGATCATGGCATCAGGTCCCATCACTTCATGGCAAACAGATGGGGAAACAATGGAAACGGTGAGATTTTATATTCTTGGGCTCCAGAAGCACTGCAGATTGTGACTGCAGCCATGAAATTAAAAGACATTTGCTCCTTGGAAGAATAGCTGTGACCAACCTAAACAGTATATTAAAAAGCAGAGACATTACTTTGCCAACAAAGGTCCATCTAGTCAAAGCTATGGTTTTTCCAGTGGTCATGTATGGATGTGAGAGTTGGACTATAAAGAAAGCGGAACGCCAAGGAACTGATGCTTTTGAACTGTGATGTTGGAGAAAACTCTTTGATTGAGAGTCCCTTGGACTGCAAGGAGATCCAACCAGTCAATCCTAAAAGAAATTAGTCCTGAATATTCATTGGAAGGACTGATGCTGAAGCTGAAACTCCCAATACTTTGACCACCTGATGCGAAGAACTGAGTCATTGGAAAAGACTGATGCTGGGAAAGATTGAAGGCGGGAGGAGAAGGGGACGACAGAGGATAAGATAGTTGGATGGCATCACCGACTCGATGGACATGAGTTTGAGTGAGCTCCAGGAGTTCGTGACAGACAGACAGGGAAGCCTGGTGTGTTTTAGTCCATGGGGTCGCAAAGAGTCAGATGCAACTGAGCCACTGAACTGAATGAACTGTTTGTGTTAATGTTGTTTATTATAGTTCTTTTAATTTGGATATCTCTGGCACATAGTCTTCAAAAGAGGAGGCTAACAAGGGTCTTTAATAAATCTGTACTGTTCATTTTATAATATGTTATACAGTACTAGAGATTCATTTAGTTGTCTGTTAACTCCACGCTTTTTGTTGAAGGTCTCAAGATTCTGCCCTCCAAGAAAATCTCGCCACGATTGGATAGGACCTCCAGATAAATATTCAAACCTTCGACCTATTCACTTTTACATCCCTGAAAATGAGTCACCATTGGAACAAAAGCTAAGAGAATTGAGACAAGAAACACAAGAATGGAACCAACAGTTCTGGGAAGACCAGAATTTGACTTTTCATAAGGTATGTTTCGGAGAAGGCACTGGCCCTCCTCCACTCCAGTACCCTTGCCTGGAAAATCCCATGGACGGAGGAGCCTGCTGCTGCTGCTAAGTCGGTTCAGTCGTGTCCGACTCTGTGTGACCCCATAGACAGCAGCCGATCAGGCTCCCTGTCCCTGGGATTCTCCAGGCCAAGAATACTAGAGTGAGTTGCCGTTTCCTTCTCCAGTGCATGAAAGTGAAAAGTCAAAGTGAAGTTGCTCAGTTGTGTCTGACTCTTAGCGATCCCATGGACTGCAGCCCACGAGGCTCCTCCATCCATGGGATTCTCCAGGCAAGGGTACTGGAGTGGGCTGCCATTGCCTTCTCCATAGAGGAGCCTGGTAGGCTGCAATCCATGGGGTCGCTAAGAGTCGGGCACGACTGAGCGACTTCACTTTCACTTTTCACTTTCATGGATTGGAGAAGGAAATGGCTACCCACTCCAGTATTCTTGGCCTGGAGAATCCCAGGGACGGGGAGCCTGATGGGCTGCCGTCTATGGGGTCGCACAGAGTCAGACGCGAATGGAGTGACTTAGCAGCAGCAGCAGCAGCAGCAGCAAGGTTTCAGGTGAGAATGAGCAGTAATACAGTTGGCCACTTGGGGGCGCTGGATCTTTAGTATCTGCTCTGCCTTTCAGTCCCTCCCCTCCATACATATAGGTGGGTCTGTATGCCTAGAAGCTACAGTATCTGACTGTAGAGAAGAGACCTTGGTCCTTCATAGACTCACAGGTCTTGAGACGCTCCAAGAACTAAAGGGAGTGAGCAGCAGGGCCAGAGCTTGAGCTGCGTGCTCCCGTGCACGCGCGCCTGCGCGTGTTGGCGACGGCAAGGGGGTCTGGGATGTGCTGTCGTTCTCCCTGAGAATTCAGAGTTCTTAACAGCACGCCCGTCAGTAAGCTGCGTGAGAAAGAAGCCTGACCGCTCTAACCCAGAAGGGAGACTTAGGCGGTGTGTGTTCATCCATTTGGGCAGGCTAAGTCAAATGGAGTGTATTTATTTTCTGTGGATTTCCAAACAAACAGTGTCTCCCTAAGTTTACTAAGGCTCTCATTTTCAAATCCTCTCTCAAGCACAGAACTTTTAACTAAGTTGAGATGGTGTAAAACGGGCTTTGAGATGGACCGCTTCTCAGGAAACCCACATCCAGACTTCTCCAGAGCACTGAGAGCTTGGCCTAGGAAGGAGAACAGAGAGGCGAAGAAAGGGAGTTCTGACAGCTGTCTTCTTTCAGGAAAAAGAAGAATTTGTTCGCTCAAGACTCGAAGCCAAAGGCCTGGATCTGCGAGCTGCGTCAGGTTAGCCTGCTCTTTCCCTGCTGCTCCCGCTCTGCTGGAGTGGCCGTGTGGCGAGAGGGAGGGGACGGCGGCTGGGGGCTTCCGTGGCAGGCTGCTCGGGGCGCCCGTTGGACCACTGGCTGAGGAGCCAAGATCCCGCTTGTCTGCACAGCCAGGAAAGGAAGCAGGGGCCTGGGGGATACTGAATGAAGCAGCGAAAGCTCAGGGGACAGGTCTGGCTCCGTGGGGCAGGCAAGTTCTCGGTGGGACGTGTGTCCGTCCTCCCCACGTTCCCTCTTCTCCCTCTGGGCGAGGTCAGCCCTCTCATCGTTCTGGGTCCTTCCAGTCGATGACCGCTTGCTGACCTTTGGACTTCCATCCCAAGGTCCCGTGGCTTCAGCAGCCTCTGTCTCTTGCCCTGGCCTCTCCTGGTCCCACCAGCCATGAGCTGGAGGCTGCAGGGTCACCCTGGAAGCCTCTTCCCACCCTGTGGTCTGTCCCCCAGCTTACCTCTGAGCCGTTGCTCAGCACTTTTGCTGCCCCCCATCCGGGAAACAGGGCTGTAGTTCAGGCCCTCAGTAACTGCCTAGTGCAGGAGCTTCCTGACTGGCTCCCTGGCCCCCACCTTGGAATCAGGGGTCTTCAAGCTTTCTGTAAAGAGCTGGATAGTAAATGGTTGAGTCTTTCCTGACCATGAGGGCCTCTCCTTCAACTGCTCAGCTCTACTGTTGGTCTGTGAAAGCATCTGTAGAAAATACATAAGTTAGTGGGTGTGAACTTGCCCCAGTTGTTTACAAAACCAGGTGTAGGCCAGGTGTGGCCTGTAGGCTGTAGTTTAACCCCTCGTGCCTGAAATCCATGCTCTGCAGTGTAGCCAGACTCTTCCACAAAATGCAGCTTTGACAGTTGCCCCTCAGCTCGTTTATGCATTTAGCTCTCCTGTGGCGGCAGGACAGCTGTGCCCCTCCTTGTGGATGGGAGGCTGGCCTGGCCCTGCCCGTCTTGCCCCTCTCTCGCCCCCAGGCTGCGCCCCTGACGTGCTGGGTGCAGACCCTCACCCCCCCCTTGCCCCCAGGCTGCGCCCCTGACATGCCGGCCGCAGGCTGCACTCGGCCCCCACCCCACCCCCAGGCTGCGCCCCTGACGTGCTGGGTGCAGGCTGCACTCGCTTCCCCCTGCCTGCTGTACTGGCCTTTTTTTGTGGATGGAGAGTCTAGTGCTCAAAATAACCTTTCATCGTTTTCTCCAGCTGTTGATGTTAGACCTGAGTGACGTTATACACTGGTGGTTAAGCAGACATCTCCCGCTTAACGTTCTGATGGGAAACCTGAGACCGCTGACCCCTAAAGCCAGGCCTGTGTTGGGCTGGAGCACCATCTGCTCACTGTCTGCTCACTGCAGCCTTTGTGCGTTAGGATCCGGGGCTGGGGAGGGTGGAGCGGGCACAGTGCTGGGCGTGGCCGTGTGCTGCCTGCTGCATGGGCCCCATCCGGGGTCTGGGAGGGCAGGAGCCAGCCAAGGTGCGGTGTCCCAGCAGGTTTTATTTGTTGTTTGTTTGCTGGGCAGTCAGTGCATTTTAAAATCAATTCTCTGGCTGCGTCGGGACCATCACTGTGGCATGGGGGCTCTTCTGATCTGTGTGCAGGGTTCTCTCTGGCTGTGGTGTGCGAGCTGAGCTGCTCCTTGGCGTGTGGGGTCTTAGTCCCCTGACCAGGGGTCAAACCTGCATCCACTGCATTGGCAAGTGGACTCTTAACCACTGGATGACCAGAGACGTCCCCAGCAATAAATATTTTAATTTTTGTTTTATTTTTTATGATGATAATCTTTAAGTTTTTGTTTTTTTTTTCAAATACAAAGCTAAACCACAAGCAGGTACAACTGAGATGTTTTATCTCACATTCGCACACTCCCATCAAATCCTCCTCTGTGTGTGAGGCCAGGGCGGGGGCGTCGAGGTGAGGGCGGGCTGTGCTCCCAAAGCCTAGAGTGACGGCCCGGACCCCAGGACTGTCCCGCCATCCGCGCATATTTTCTGCTGTTTCCCGCAGTGCCTCCTGGCATGGGTGCTGTTGGTTAACGTTATTCCCGGAAGGACTGATGGTGATGCTGAAGCTCCAGTGCTTTGGCCACCAGATGCAAAGAGCCAGCTCACTGGGAAAGACCCTGATGCTGGGAAAGATGGAGGGCAGGAGGAGTAGGGGGCGGCAGAGAACGCGATGGTTGGACAGCGTCACCGGCTCCATGGACGTGAGTTTGAGCAAACTCTGGGAGACGGTGAAGGGCAGGGGAGCCTGGAGTGCTGTAGTCCAAGGGGTCGCAGAGTCAGACATGACTGACCAACTGAACAGTAGCTGTTACTTCTGCCGTTTTGTGGAGGAGGTGCCTGAGGGCGAGCGGTTCGACCACAGTCACACAGTGAATGGAGGGGTTCAGGTGCCGTCCTGGAGAATTGGTCCCAGGCCTCGGCCACGAGCCCTCTCCTAACAGATGGAGAAGTTGTTCCGGGTCTTTTGTTACTGTTGTGGATGGCGTGACTGAGTGTTGAAAGATGGGCCTTAATTAGATTTCAGATTAGTTTGGTAAGAAAACAGGAAGGAATGTATTGAAGAAAGGACTCGGGAAGGGAGCTGCCCGCTCTGTCAGCCGTTTAGACAGTTACGAGCTTGCAGTGAGGGAAAAGCGGTGTGTGGGGCGGGGAGTAACGGCTGTGTCGCCCTCTTGGGCCAGAACCCCCGTGTGTGATGCCTGAGTGTAGGGGTCCCACAGAACCCAGGGAAGAGGCGGTTTGTGTAATAAATGACGTTGGAGAAAGTAAGTGCTTTTAGCCCAAAAGGATCTATTTAGATTCATGCTCCCTGTAATATGAATATATTCCAAATGGGTCAGGTTAATTATTAAGAATCAGTTGTTCCTGGAGTAAAAAGCAAAGTACATCACTCCCAGCTGTAGAAAGTCTAACAAGATAAAAGCGAGCCTCCATTGCTGGAGTGGTGGCAAGTCCCTGCGCTCGCCAGTAAAGGCAGAGGATTCTAGAAGGTCAGAACCGACACTGTCTGGCTTGGGTAGTGTTCTCCGTGGTCTCTCCTGGAAAGGAGAGCTTGCTGAGGATACAGGGAAGTGCTCAGACCCGGGCGCAGGCTGCACTGACCCCGGTGCCCCCCGGTCTCGTGTGCACTCCGCTCTGCCCCCGCTTCGGCCTTCTCTTGCTGTGAATGGGCTTTCCCTCCCAAGTCCGAGGAAGTCGCCAGCCCGAGGCTCCTCCCAGGCCACGTTCTGTCCATTGAGCGCAGCAGACCCACACTCGATGCCCAGGAGGCCCGAGGGCCGGGCAGGCAGACACGTTAGCAGTGGACAGCAGGCTGGGGGCGTTTGTAGCAGAGGTGGGGAGGCAGTCTGGACTCTCTGAAATGAAGCCGTAACAAATTCGCAGGAGTAACAGGACACCTCAGCTGAATACTGTAACTCCCACAAAAAAATCTGCTCAAACTCCGTATCTTGCAGTGCATGTTAAACCAGCAGCCAGCCCTCATTTGACACTTAACTGAACCCAAGGCGAAGATGTTTTCCCAGCTCCCTTCCAGAAGGATTCAGCTGCATGAAGTATGCCTATGTCAGGAGGCAGGGAAATTATGGCCACAGAATATCTAAGAATTTATCCTGGATAAAGGGCTCTCCTCCCATGCAGCATTCTCTCTCAGAGCCAACAGTGGGGAGCGTCTGCGCCGAGCCACGCTAAGTCACTTTGGTCGTGTCCGAGGCTTTTGCGACTGCAGCCCACCAGGCTCCTCTGTCCACGGGACTATGCAGGCGAGAATCCACTGTGTGGATTGGGGGCTGCTGTGCCCGCCTCCAAGGGATCTTCCCGACCTGGGAATTGAACCCACGTCTCCTGCGGCTCCCGCATTGTAGGTGGATTCTTCACCATCTGAGCCAGCAGGGAAGCATCTGAAAATTTTAGATAAGGCCATGGGGGCCCACTGGCCCTAGACGTTCACTGGAATGTTCTGCAGCAGTAGAGAAAACTTGTTGACTTAATTTCAGGTGCAGAAAGCAGAACACCATGACGTCATCTCGGCTTGTCCCGATTGAACCTCGTTTGTAGGGCAGGTGTGGGAGGACTCACGCCCCTGGGTCCCTTCACTGCAGGAGTGTGTGCGGGTGCGGGGTGCCATCAGGATGGAGGTGCTCTGTCAGCTGGTGTTTACGAAGCGCCCTCTCGGTCCTCGGTGAGTGTGTAATGAAGTGGGTCGTCCCACCCCCTCCTCCGTTTACTAGTTCAGTGTCGCACTGCAGTGTGGACGGGTGTGGAATCCGAACGGCTCAGCAGTTACGGTGCAGCTGCGTTATGCTGAGCGCCACCCGGGAACGTTTAGGCAGAACCCCAGGCTTGACCAGTAGCTGGAGGGCACCTTGCCTGTCCTCAGCACCCTGGGGCTCCTGCTCCAGCGTGCCTCGCGGCTGTGACTCACTTTGTCTCGAAGCAGCCCTATGAGGTGTGCTGTGGCAGTCCGGGTCCTGGAGACGGGAGACGCCACAGGCTGGCCGTGGGCCAGTGAGGGTCAGAACCCCGTCCCAGGGAGCTGCCACCTGCTCTGCTCTGCCCAAATGGCACTTCCCTCCTCTCCGCTCCTGTCCTGGGAGCGGCTGGGGACGCTGGAGGAGGGCGCCCACTTGCCTCTCCCTGGAGGACCGCTGGGGCCCCACCCCCTGAGGCTGCCACCCCCGTGCTCCCACCCTGCCAGCCCCTCCCGCAGGCTCCCACTGCTGTCTGCAGACCCTCATTTGCTCTGCCTGGGCCGCTCCCCTTTCTCTGCCCTGCGGGATCCTATTCATCCTTCAAGACCCAGCTTGACGGTCACCTTCCCTGGATCCTTCAGCTTCCCTCTCCTCCTTGGGCGGCTGTTCCCCTCTTTCCCTGGTTAGCATCCATCCATTGGTTGACTTCCAGTATTTATCCAACAGCTGCCACATCCAGGCTAGTCTGGGGACTGGTGGGGACAAGAGAGCTGTGGCCCCGCCTTTGTGGGGCTGGTTTCCTTTGGGGAGAGGGGGCCCCGCGCAGTGACTGTGCTCTCTACCCGGGAGGAGAGGGAAGCTGGGAGGGCAGATGAAGTGGGCGTTTGCACAGGGGCCTGGGAAAGCCTCTCGCGGGGGAGGCAACGGGGGAGGTTGGGGGAGGAGCTTCTAGATGGAGGTTTTGAGGAGCAGCAGGGGCCTGGTCAGAGGAGCGAGGACTTCACGCAGGCAGGGGGTGTCCAGGTGGCGTATGGGCCGCTCGGCAGGCTGGCGGGGGTGTGGCCCCTGTCTCCTGTCTGGGGATGGCCGCGATTGTGCTGTGAGCTCTGCATTTCCCTGTGTGCCGTGTGGGCACAGCGTTGGCCACGTCCCCCTTGTTTCTGTAAAGCTGTGCCTGGGGTTTGCCTACCCAGCTCTCTTTGTCTCCCCCAAATCCTGGTTGGCTGGAAGCATCAGCGTCGCTCTGTAGCCGGGAAACACGGCCTCCACCTGGAGACAGCGCCCATCAGGGGCGGGTGGGCTCATCCTCCACGTGGGTGCGTGCTGCAGGTGCAGGCGCTTGGGCCTCCTAGGCCGGAGCGCCCCTCCCTCGTGGTCTCCTTCCTGCACCCAGAGCCCCGTCTGCTGGGCCGTCCCATGTCACAGGAGTGCCACTGTGCGCCCTGGCAGGCTGTGGCCCCTGGCCTGCGTGGCCTTTCAGGTCTGGTGAGCGTGTGGAGGGGCAGGGGGATTCCTGAGAGTAGGCACCACGCTGGGCATCTCCTCCTGTGAGGTGACCAGGGTCTAATGGTAGAGGAAGATAGTTTTTCCTCCCTAAGTCTTTTTTTAATTACTGAGATATAATCCTCATACCATAGAATGCATACTCTAAACATGTACAGCTCAGTAGTTTTAGTACTGCCAAGATTGTACACCCATCACCACTCTGATCCCCGAGAAGAAAGTCTGTACCCATTGGCGGTCGTTCCCAACTGCCTCCTCCCACTAACCCCCAGCAGCCACCACTCTGCTTCTGTCTCCATGTATTTATCTATTCTGGACATTCCTAGATAAATGGCATCCTATACAGTCATCCCTTATTTGTACTTTGAGGACGCTATATCTTTTTTTTTTTTTTTTTTACAAATTAGATGTTTTATAGAGCAAGTCTATTGGCACAGTTTTTCCAACAGCGTTATTCTGCAGTTGAGTTTTGTATGTTTTTTGGGAGAGAATGCTCTTGCACACATGGTAGACCACAGTGTGGTGTGAACGCACCTCTGTGTTTCTGAGAGAGAACGCTCTTGCGCACGCGGTAGACCACAGTGTGGTGTGAACGCGCCTCTGTTTGTGTGTCTCTGAGAGAGAACGCTCTTGCGCACGCGGTAGACCACAGTATGCTGTGAACGCGCCTCTGTTTGTGTGTTTTTGGGGGCAGAACGCTCTTGCGCATGCGGTAGACCACAGTGTGGTGTGAACGCGCCTCTGTGTGTTTTTGGGGAGAGAATGCTCTTGCGCACGCGGTAGACCACAGTGTGGTGTGAATGCACCTCTGGGAGGGAGTCTGCTCGTCCACCTCGTGTCCCAGTCACGGCACCGGGAGCCTCGTTGCAGCAGGCAGGCCTGGATGCGGCTCAGGAGCTCAGCTGCTCCTTGGCACGTGGAGCTTTAGTTCCCCAGCCAGGGACTGAACCCTCGTCCCCGACATTGCAAGGCCAATTCTTAACCCCTGGGCCACCGGGAAGTCCCTAGAATGGTTTTAGTTTTATTTTCAGACGGTTTATCGCCCGTACACCTATTTGATGCTGTAGCCCTGCTGAACACATCCGTCACCTCTAATGATCGTTTGTAGAACCTTCCCCTGGGGTCTTAACGTTTCAGTTGTATTTAATTTTCAGGTCAGAAAGCAACGTTGAATGCAGAAGAAATGGCTGACTTTTACAAGGAATTTTTAAGTAAAAATTTCCAGAAGCACATGTATTATAACAGGTGGGTGTCTACTTTTTCCTGAAAACCTGAAAATCACGTCCATGTTGGCAAGGATTGTTTTGCTACCTGAATTTAACATTATTGTCTATGTTAAAAGTAGACGTTGCTGTCAACTTGGTTTTTGTCCTTTTAAATAAAGTGGCCGGCTCGCAGTCACTGCATGGCTGCCCTCGCGGTGTGCACCGCGCGTAGACAGTGGGTTCTGCCCGCGCTCTCACTGCCGAGCAGAGCACAGCCCGGGGCAGGGGCAGCCAGAGGGGTCACGGCATCTCGTGTTTGAAAGCGGGAGGGCTCGGAGCCCAGCGGGGTCAGGGAGAGTGGCCCAGCAGGCAACACCAGGGGCTCCCGCAGGCCAGAGACGAAGCCGTTTCAGCCATGCGAGGATGACAGCTGTTGACAGAGAAGGAGCGGTGGAGTCAGAAAGGGAGTGTTTTCCTGACGCAGTAATAGATCTGGGCACAATCACCTGCAGCTGCCGAAGGCGCTGGGCAGCGAGGCCAACGGGGACTCCGCCGTGGCTGGGCCTGGCTGACGGCGCCCAGTCTCCCCGGGCCTCTTCACGCCGTGCGGGGCGAGGCTGTGGCCTGTGCGCGAGGCTGTGAGACGCGGGGAGGCTGCCAGCAGCGCCTGTGAGGTCCTCACCTGCTCGGGGGCTGGCGCTGGCCCGGCCCCCGGGTCTGATGCCAGGTTACGGGAAGGAGACGAAAGGGCGTGTGCGGAGAGGGCGGTTCACAGGCTGTGCCTCAGGGAGGGCTTGAGGACACAGCTCCCAGATCTGGAGGTGCTACGAGACCGCTGTTGCGGTTTCAGCAAGAAACTGGGATTGAGAAAAGTGAGCGAGGAGGGGGCACTGTTACAGAGTGAGAGAGACTTCATTCCCCCTATACAGAGATACTCCTTCCTGACAGAGGAAAGCCAGCAGTGGCCGTGTATGAGGTTGCCTTCATACACAGGGACCGCGAACGGTGAGTTACCGTTCGCTTCATCAGACGGAGCGATGGTGTTGCGCTCCTGTGTGTTTAAGAAGCGCTTGGACGACGCACAGTAGCACGTGTTCCCAGCTAGGGTGGCAGGATGTGGTCTGAGGTTTGCTCTGGCATTCCTGGAGCACTGGCCATGCCAGATGGGCAGGTGGGGCAGGGCCTGGAGACTGGGCTGATGGTCGAGGCTAGAGGCGCTCTTGAGTGACGCTTGAACGGGAAGCCCAGTCCTGCAGCGTCCAGAGTCTGTGGCAGACGCTGTCGTGTGTCACTCTGAACTGGATGAATTGCTCAGTCAAGCCAGGTTTCCCTGGACCTTTGATTTCTGGCCTGAACACAGCAGGCCGGCATCCTGCTTCCTCTCGGGCCAGCTCCGTGTGCTGCCTGCGGCCTTCCGAATAGAGAGAGGAGCAGAGAGCGGGGCAGGCCATAGTGGAGCCTGAGTGCCCCTCCCCGTGGACTCGCCGCCTCCTTCCCTGCTTTCTCTATGGAAACAGGGAGAGCTTAGTCTGTCTGCTCCACTGCACTTTATCAGGCGGGTCGTCTGTGTGCTGCAGTGGAATCTGGCTTTCCCTTAGCAACATGGGAACTTTCGTCTCCATGGGATACCAGTCTGCTTTTTCCTAGGAGCCTTTGTTATTTATTTCGGGCGTTGCCTCCCATTTATCACGTCACTTGTGGAGAGGGATTTCTGTCTGGTCCTGTGAAGGCTCCAGGAAGCTAGCATTTTTGCCTCTTACCTTTAAGCCCTTGGGTATTCTGTGTCTTCCTTGCTGAGATCCAGTCAATCCTTTGAGTCCCATGTGGACTAGAGTTCCATGTTCCCTCATTGGCTCATTTGGACAAAAACCATTGGCACTTGTTGCATTCTGCTTCCAAGGGCTCAGCACTGGGAGTCTGGAATGTGCGTGTTCCACTGTGGAAACCTGCCAAGTGCTGCCCATTCAGCTGCTGACACCGTGGTGAATTTGTTCCGACATGTTCTGTAGAGTAACTCACAGGCGAGTGTGCCTGTGACTGCCTGTAACTCCATCCTAGTATTTCATTTCAATGAGAAGCTTTAGAGACACAGGTTACCCAAAAGTCCAGATCACCTAGAAGAAGAAGATACGGAACTTTACGCTGTTGGTATTTGCAACAAGCTAGTGTCTCAGGGTGGAGGGCTTGTGGCATCTGCGTCTTAACGCACATAAGGGCCCGAGCCGGGGGGTCCACACCGCTCCTGTTGCTCAGCGGTCGCGCCCCCGTCACTCTGCGCTGTGTTTCCTGGAGAATGCCACAGGGCTCTAGGGGCTTCACGGCTTCTGAAGGCTCTTTTGGAGCTTCTAGCAAAATCAGAGGAGGGTTGCAGCGGCCTTCAGGAGTGGGAAAGGGGGCCACTGGGCACATCAGCCCGATGACAGCCGGGGTGCACGGAGAGGAGGCTTTTGTGGACAGCTGGGCCTTAGTGAGGGCGGGAGAAGGCAGAGCTGGCCGGGCAGGGCGGGGCGGGCGCTTCAGATGCCTGGTGGCTGGCCTCGGGTCCCGGGCATGCCACCTTCACTCACCTTGTTCCCCTGCAGGGACTGGTACAAGCGTAATTTTGCCATCACCTTCTTCATGGGAAAAGTGGCCCTGGAGAGGATTTGGAACAAGCTTAGACCGAAACAAAAGAAGACCAGCGGTTAGGAGCCTACCCTCACCCATCCAGCTAGTTCCTCGTCTGAGGTTCCTCGAGAAGCAGCTGCCTCTGGGACTCTTTTCACAAGGGTGCTGAAACCTCTGAGCGCAGGGCAGGCTGGAGGACGTGGGTCCTGGTACTGACGCCGAGGCCCACGTGGCTCCATCCTGACTGCGAATTCCATGCTGGCTCTTGGCCATTGAGGTGATAACGAATAAAACGCAAGCACTGTCTTCCGAGTTTTTGAATTACACCAGTTTGAAAGAGGGGTTCCCAGGGGGCTCAGTAACGCAGGAGGTGCGCCTTTGATCCCTGGGTTGGGAGGCTTTCCTGGCGAAGGAAATGGCAACCTGTTGTAGTATTTTTGCCTGGAGGATACCATGGACAGAAGAGCCCCCGGGCTGTAGTCCGTGGAGTTGCAGAGTCAGGCGTGACTGAGTGCACACGCACAGCCTGGAAGAGAGGGATGTAACAATGTTATAAACTTTCACTGAGACACCTGACTCCACTGACGGGAATGATCTGGAAGCTGGCTGCAGTGTCACCGTGGTCTCCCCCGACCAGTGGGCCCTGGTGATTGGCGATCCGGGGTCCAAGCCCTGAAGACATGCAGCTGTCCTGGGAGTTACACAGACCCCAGGGGCCCAAAGGGGTGCCTCGGCGTTTTCTCCATTTACCCCGGTGAGGCAGAGCCTGTTCCCCAGGTTTTCCAGAGCAGATTGCTAAGGGTCATGTCCCTCTCTTTCAATCCTTGTGAAAGCAGTATTGTTTGAAGTAGGGTTATGTGGTTATAAAATGATGAGGCTCCCTCTGTGCTGTGTCCTGGAGCCGAGGCGGTGGGCTGTCCTCAAGGACAGACAAGACATCTGGATTTTACCAGAAGGCAGAGGTTTTTATTCCAAAATGAGGTGTGACAGCGGTCGACAGGCTAGGTTTCTTGTAGCTTACTAACTGCCACTGAAGATGATCTCCAAGGAAAAATTCCAGAGACCAGGGGAAGCACACACACCCCCACCTCTCCCCGCACCCCAGGCTGCTAAGGGCCCCGCGGGCGGACGTGGGAATGCTGAGGTGCCAGGCGAGTCTGCGCGGTCCGTCAGCTCCGTGGGCTCTTAACCCAGTGTCCACGGAGGCCCCCACAGAGTGGAGCACGTGCACCAAGCAGCCTGAAACACCAGGCCTCCCAAGAATAACCCCATCTCACTCATCATGCCACTGCGCAACATAGCCCGTCACCAGCCCGGTGACACCGCCGCTCTGCAGAGAGACAGCAGCAGGGTTAGGGGGTCAGGCAGGGCCCTGGTTCCACATGAGCGAGCCTGGAGGGGTGAACTGTTCTTCGGCTTTTTTTTTTTCCTTCTCTGGCTTTTAATTCTTGCTCCCATCCAGTCAGACTCACTGACTGGCTTTCAGATTATTTAAGTCTTAAATGATTGAAGACAGAAGGAGAAGAGGGCAACAGAGGATGAGATGGTTGGATGCCATCACCAATTCAATAGATAGGAACTTGGGTAAACTCCAGGGGATGGTGAGGGACAGGAAGCCTGGCGTGCTGCAGTCCATGGGATTGCAAAGAGTCAGACACGAATTGCCAACTCAACGTCATCTCCCAGCAGCTTCCAGTGGTATGGTTTCTAATTCCTTTTGCACGTCAATTTTTAGAGATTTTTGAGGATGTCTTTTCGCAGTAACCAGTTGCAAACATTTAAAAGATCCCTCTTGTTATGAGTTCCCATCTCTGTGAAGACTGACGGAGAGCTTGAAAATGGTCACCTGTGGGCTGGTGAGTGGCCGTGCAGACACGAGTGTGTCCTGAGACACCCTGAGATGCTGAGGTCCCGGCAGTTAGCCTGGTCCTCCCGACAGCTGATTTATGGGCTCACTGAGCAAATGCATTCTGGGCTTCAGCTGGTGGCCTGGTGACGCACTCCCTGTATTTGTCTTGTCCAAGAACGTCTTCCTTCCACAGCTCTTTCTGCATGGGTCATAATCTGCCTCCTCGGGGCAGGCGTTGTGAGGTTCCAAGGGACAGAACCTTAGTCAGGTAAGCTCTGGGCAAGGGTCAGGGGCAAGTAACAGGTAGGAGCCAGATGTCTCCAGGAACGGGCCCCGGGCCTCCACACTGGAGAAAGCCCGACTGCCAGGGCTGCTGGCTGCTGTATCCCCAGGCTGGGGCTTTGGGGTGGCGGGGCGACGCAGGGCCGGGCAGAGACTGAGGCTCTGGTCCCGCCTGAGCCCCTGGGGGCTGGGGCCAGGAGATGCTGCTGCCCCCATGGTTCCCAGGATGCTTCAAGAGTGACTTTGTCACAGTGAGAGAAAAGTGCGTGCACTTCACCAGAGAAGACTGCGCCCCTGGCAGAGAGCCCACACACTGAAGCTGAGACCCACCGTCGCCAAATAAAGAGTGGCTTCAGGATGAGCCAAAAGCATGTTCTGTATTCAGACAAAAAGTGTGCGTGGTTCTTAGACTTTGTAATTAAAAATTGTGAAAGGCAAGTTTGCTTTGAGAACCATCTGAAGCAGCAGCGCCCACAGTGGCCGCGTCCTGGGCTGGGGGGTGGGGAGGGGACGACGGGTGTCTCAACACCCCCGTGACAGGAGGCCAGCGGGGGGAGGGGGGGCGCGGTGCAGAGCACCCCCAGCCCTGGTGCCCAGCATCCCGAGTGGGCCTCCAGGCGTTTGCACTTGACATGAATCACATGGCAGTTAGACAGTGGGGACTCGAGAGGCGCTTTAGCAATGTGAGTCTTAAGCATGGTTGGAATGTAGTTGCTGTATGTTGTCTTTTTGTAATAATTTAATGCCAAGTGGCTACTTGACTAATGGTGTAAACTGTATTGCTAGGTTCTTAAATGCTGAGTGAATTAACAAGAAATGTCAGTGCTGTTTTCCTCTTTCTTCAGTTCTTAAACATTTAAAATTAAATGACGGTGTTAAATGTTACTTTAGGTCACAAATTAATGCAAATACAATTTTATTTATTGAAGCGCAGTTGATTTCTGATGCTGTGTTAGTTTCAGGTGTACAGCAAAGTCACTCAGTTATACATGCATATGTGTGTACCTGCATTCTTTTATTATTTCCCATTATAGTAAATCCTTTTTTTTATCAAGTAAATTTTAATTACATTTATTTACATGTGGCGCTAGTGGTAAGGACTCCACCTGCAATGCAGGAGGCCCCAGGTTCAATCCCTGGGTTGGAAAAATCCCCTGGAGGAGGAAATGGCAACCCACTCTAATATTCCTGCCTGGAGAATCCCATGGACAGAGAAGCATAAGGGCTGCAATCCAGGGGGTCACAAAGAGTCAGACATGTCTGAGCATAGACACAAATTTGGCTCTAAATTTGTATGCTCAGTTTAAGAAAATTAGGATGTTTTAAGAGGATTCTGTCAGCCATATTTAAATATTTTGATAGGCTTTTAAATAATTACAGAATAAAAGTTATCTCAGTGTTGTATTTTATTCTGCTCTTCCCAGAAAACATCTCTGATAAGATTTAATGCTTCTGTTCTGAATTAAAAAGTCAAATAAAATTGTCTCTCTCCCCCTCTGTGTGGGTGCTGTTTGTTCAGTTTAGTCGCTTAGTCGTGTCCAACTCTGTGACCCCATAGACGGCAGCACACCAGGCCTCCCTGTCCATCACCACCTCCTGGAGTTCACTCAGACTGACATCCATCGAGTCGGTGATGCCATCCAGCCATCTCATCCTCTGTCGTCCCCTTCTCCTCCTGCTCCCAATCCCTCCCAGCATCAGGGTCTTTTCCAGTGAGTCAACTCTTCACATGAGGTGGCCAAAGTACTGAAGTTTCAGCTTTAGCATCAGTCCTTCCAATGAATATTCAGGACTGATATCCTTTAGGATGGATTGGTTGGATCTCCTTGCAGTCCAAGGGACTCTCAAGAGTCTTCTCCAACACCACAGTTCAGAAGCATCAATTCTTAGGCGCTCAGCCTTCTTTATGGTCCAGCTCTCACATCCATACATGACTACTGGATAAACCATAGCTTTGACTGGACAGANCCTTTAGGATGGACTGGTTGGATCTCCTTGCAGTCCAAGGGACTCTCAAGAGTCTTCTCCAACACCACAGTTCAGAAGCATCAATTCTTAGGCGCTCAGCCTTCTTTATGGTCCAGCTCTCACATCCATACATGACTACTGGATAAACCATAGCTTTGACTGGACAGATTTTTGTTGGTAAAGTAATGTCTCTGCTTTTTAATATGCTATCTAGATTGGTCATCGGGTCTTGTTTGTAGACATTGGTTTTTTAATTGCTCATATTTGCTGCTCCCCAATGCTGGGCTGGAAGAAGCACAAGCTGGAATCAAGATTGCCGGGAGAAATACCAATAACCTCAGATAT
>SJYA01005719.1:0-24233 GCA_006410615.1 Neotragus moschatus | reverse complement strand
TAATGTCTCTGCTTTTTAATATGCTGTCTAGGTTGGTCATAACATTTCTTCCAAGGAGCAAGCATCTTTCAATTTCATGGCTGGGGTCACCATCTGCAGTGGGGTTTTGGAGCCCCCCCCCCAAATAAAGTCTGTCACTGTTTCCATTGTTTTCCCGTCTATTTGCCATGAAGTGATGGGACCGGATGCTATGATCTTAATTTCCTGAATGTTGAGTTTTAAGCCAATTTTTTCACTCTCCTCTTTCACTGTCATCAAGAGGCTCTTTAGTTCTTTACTTTCTGCCATACAGGNAATAAAGTCTGTCACTGTTTCCATTGTTTTCCCGTCTATTTGCCATGAAGTGATGGGACCGGATGCTATGATCTTAATTTCCTGAATGTTGAGTTTTAAGCCAATTTTTTCACTCTCCTCTTTCACTGTCATCAAGAGGCTCTTTAGTTCTTTACTTTCTGCCATACAGGTGTGTCATCTGCATATCTGAGGTTATTGATATTTCTCCTGGCAATCTTGATTCCAGCTTGTGCTTCACCAAGCCTGCATTTTGCCTGATGTACTCTGCATAGAAGTTAAATAAGCAGAGTGACAATATACAGCCTTGATGTACTCCTTTCCCTATTTGAAACCAGTCTCTTGTTCCATGTCCAGTTCTAACTGTTGCTTCTTGACCCGCACACAGATTTCTCAGGAGGTCAGGAGGTCTGGTAAGAATTTTCTACAGTTTGTTGCGATCCATACAATCAAAGGCTTTGGTGTAGTCAGTAAAGCAGAAATAGATGTTTTTCTGGAACCCTCTTGCTTTTTCAATGATCCAGCTGATGTTGGCAATTTGATCTCTGGTTCCTCTGCCTTTTCTAAATCTAGCTTGAATATCTGAAGTTCATGGTTCACAAACTGTTGAAGCCTGGCTTAGAGAATTTTGAGCATTATTTTGCTAGTGTGTGAGATGAGTGCAATTGTGCGGAACTTTGAACATTCTTTGGCATTGCCTTTCTTTGGGATTGGAATGAAAACTGCCCTTTTCCAGTCCTGTGGTCACTACTGAGTTTCCAAGTTTGCTGGTATATTGAGTGCAGCACTTTCACAGCATCATCTTCTAGCATTTGAAATAGCTCAACTGGCATTCCGTCACCTCCACTAGCTTTCTTCAGTTGCCGCTCACTGATAGCGTTTTGGTAAGCAGTGTGCAAACAATTGATTTATTACAGTCTCTGTGCAGTCCCTTCTCTGCTAACGGTAATCTGCACTTGTAGCTGCTTCCCAGTGCTAGCATTATTTCCTCAGCTCCATGTCAGATCATCAGGCATTAGATTCTTATAAGGAGTGCACAACCTGGATCTTGAATGGAGAATTCACAGTAGGGTTTGAATTCCTATGAGAATATAATTCCCCTGATCTGACAGGTGAACAGGGAGAGACTGTAAGTACAGATGAAGCTTTGCTCCCTAGTTTGCCTACCTCTCACTTCCTATTGTGCAGCCCAGGTCCTAACTGGCCATGGACCGACACCAGTCCATGGCACAGGGGTTGGGGACCCCTGCCTTAGAGTATTTCCAGTTCCTCCCTTCTGTCACTTGTGATATTCCAATTCCTTCCACTAATTGTTACTGTTTTTGCTTTAAATAAGTAGCTACCTTTTAGATCAACTGAGAATAAGAAAATGAAATATTATATTATATGCACTTGTATTTATTCTCCCTGCTCTTCCTTTATGTTGATCCTTTATTCTGACCTGTATCATTTTCCTTCTTCATGAAGAACTTCTTCTAACATTTCTTAATAGGCAGATCTGATGGCAATGAATTCTCAGTTTTTGTTTGTCTGAAAAAGTGTTTATTTCTCTTTCAGTTTTGAAGAATAATTTTGCTCTATTTTGGTATTTAAGTGGATGAAATTTTTTCTTTGAACTTTGAATATTTCACACTACTTTCTTCTTGCTTGTATGATTTCTGACAAGAAATCTGTATTAATGCTTATCCTTGTTCTTCTGTAGGTAAGGTGTTTTTTCCTCTGACTTCTTTCAAGATTTTTTTCTTTGTCCTTGGTTTTCTGCAGTTGGACTATAATATCCCTAAGTGTTTTTTGTTTGTTTGTGTTTATTTGATGGAAGGGATGGTATTTATCCTGCTTGGTGTTCTTTGAGATTCCTGGATTTGTGATTTGACACCTATTAAGAGGAGTGGGGGAGCCGGGTGGGCTGCTGTCTATGGGGTTGCACAGAGTCAGACACGACTGAAGCGACTCAGCAGCAGCAGCAGGAGGAGTGCATGGTGACTCACTTCAGTATTCGTGCCTGGAGAATCCCCATGGACAAAGGAGCCTGGTAGCCTACAGTCCATGAGGTCGCAAAGAGTCAGACATGACTAAGTGACTAAGCACAGCACACATCAATTTTGGAAAGTTCGCAGGCAATATTACTTCACGAACATCATCTGTTATATCCTTTCTTCCTTCTCCTCTTGATATTTCAGTTACACATATGTTTTTTGTTTACATTTCAGTTTGGGAAATTTCTATTGACAAATTTCCAAGCTCAGTAATTCCTTTCTTGGTATTGTGCAGTCTAATCATAAGCACATGGAAGATATTCTTCATTTCTATTACCTTGTTTTTGATTTACAGAATTTATTTTTATTCTTTCTTAGACCTTCTATTCACATTATCTGTTTTTGCATACAGTCTACTTTTCTCCTTTAGAAAGTGAAAGGGAAAGTGTTAGTCACTGTCATGTCCAACTCTTTGTGATCCCATAAACTGTAGCCCATCAGGCTCCTCTGTTCATGGAATTCTCCAGGCAAGAATATTGGAGTAGGTTGTCATTTGCTTATCCAGGGAATCTTCCCAACCTAGGGATCTAACCCAGGTCTGCCCAGCTGCAGGTGGATTCTTTAGCATCTGAGCCACAGGAAAGTCCATTTCTTCTTTAAAGTGCTTAATGTATATTTAAAATTCCTATAGTTATTTAAATTTTCTGATAATTTCAACATCTGTGATATATTTGAATGTTGTTCTGATGCTTGGTTAATCTTTTCAGACTGTTTTTCTTTTCTTTCAGCTTGACTTGGTAATTTTTTGTTAAGAGCTAGTCATGTACTGAGTAACATGAAGTGATATAAATAGGACTTTAATGTAAAGTGAGGATTTATATTAATCCAACCAGAGGCTTCAAATTCCTCTAGTGTCCTTTTTTTTCTCTCTCTCTCTTTATAGAGTTTGTGTCGTGTACCCCTCAGTTGTAATTCACTGTTATTACACTGGTCCCGTTTTGGTGGTGGTAAGGTGTGGGACAATGGCACACCACTCCAGTACTCTTGCTTGGAAAATCCCATGGGAGGAGGAGCCTGGTGGGCTGCAGTCCATGGAGTTGTGAAGAGTTGGACACGACTGAGTGACTTCATTTTCACTTTTCACTTTCATGCATTGGAGAAGGAAATGGCAACCCACTCCAGTGCTCTTGCCTGGAGAATCTCAGGGATGGGGGAGCCTGGTGGGCTGCCATCTATGGGGTTGCACAGAGTCGGACACAACTGAAGTGACTTAGCAGCAAGGTGTGGGGAGAACGTCATTCTAGTATCTATCAAATTCCAGTCTTTAAGTGGGCCAGTGTCTCAGGTCATGACCTTCATTTGTGTTTCTCCAGTAGTGTAGATACTTTCTCCAGGTCTTCACTTCCTTATGAAATTCCCTATCTATTTCCTTGAAGTCCTGACCTCTGTTAACTATGTTCCTGACCCAAAAGACTTCATTGATAAAAGAAGGCTGGAGATGATGTCCTTCCCCAACCTAAGATAAGGCTATATAGCACAGTTATTTTCCTTGACATGTAGGTCTTTGTTATGGAGAAGGATCTGAATGTATTTCACACTAATCACTCTTCCCTTCCTTATCCATACAAATAAAAAATATCTGAGACAAATGAAAATGGAAGCATAACTTTCCAAAACCCATGGGACACAGCAAGCTCAGCAAACTTCCTACAGGGAAGCTTAAAATGATGCAGGCCTTCATTAAGAGATAAGAAAAATGACACACAAAGGCACAAGACAAAGAAAAACAAGAAAAGTCCAAAGTTAATAGAAGGAAGGAAATAATAAAGAGCAGAGTAGAAATAAATAAGATACGGACTAAAGAAGACAATTGCAAAAAGTCAATGAAGGTAAGAGTTGCTTTGTTGAAAAGATAAATAAAATCAACAAACCTTTAGCCAGACTCATCAAGAAAAGAAAGTCCAAACAAATAAAATCAGAATGAAAGAGGAGAAATTACAGGTGCCATGACAGAAACACAAAGCATCATGAGAATGTTATGAACACTAAGATGTAAACAGAAAAAATAGATAAACACCTAGAAGTACCTAATTTATCAAGACTGAATCATGAAGAAATAGAAAATCTTAAGAGATTAATGAAATTAGTGATTAAGAGTAATGAAATTAAATAACTAATCAAAAATTCCCCCAAAACAAAAGTCCAGGTTCTGATGACCTCACAAGTGAATCCTACCAAACATTTTAAGAAGAATTAATACCTATCTTTTTCAAATTACTCTATAAAATTGAAGAGGAAGCCATACTCTCAAACTCATTTTATTAAACCAACATTACCTTATTTCCCAAACTAGACAGAGGCATCACAAAAAGGAAAATTACAGGCCAATGTCCCAGATAAACTTAGATGCAAAAATTCTCAACACACACTAAAAGCATCATACACCATGTTCAAGTGGGATTCATTCCAGGAATTTAAGTATGGCTTAGCATCCAGAAATCAACCAATGTGATATACCACATTAACAAAACAAAGGAAATGAAGAAAAAGCATTTGAAAAAATTGAACATCCGTTTATGATAACCCCAAACAAAGTAGGTATAGAGAGAACATACTTTAACATAATAACATAAAAAAAGCCATATATGACAAATCTACAGCCAACATCACATTCTATGGTGAAAAGCTGAAAGCAATTCCTCAAATATCAGAAACAAAACAAGGATGCCCTCTCTCACCACTTTTATCTGATACGGTATTGGAAGCCCTAGCCACAACAATCAGAAAAGAAAAAGAAATAAAAGGAAACTGAATTGGGAAAGAGAAAGTAAAACTGTCACTGTAGATGACACGAGCTTATGTATAGAAAGCCCTAAAGACTTCACCAAAACACTTTTTGAACTAATTAATGAATCCAGTAAAGTAGCAGTATAAGAATATACAGAAATCTGTTGTGCTTCTATCCACTAATATAGAACTATCAGGAAGCAAAATTAAGAAAACCAACTTACAATTGCATCAAAAAGAATAAAATAAGAATAAATTTAACCAAGGAGGTCAAATACCTGTATTCTGAAAACTATAGGACATTGATGAAAGAAATTGAAGATAATACAAATAAGTGGAAAGGTATAGCTTATGGAGTAGAAGAATAATTTTGTCCAAATTGCTATATTACCCAATGCAGTCTCTAGATTCAATGGAATTCCTATCAAAATACCAATAGAATTTTTCACAGAAGTATAAAAAATAATTCTAAAATTTGTATGGAAGCACAAAAGATTGCAAACAGTCAAAAGAAATCTTGAAAAAGAACAAAGCTAGAGATATCATGCTTTCTAATTTCAAACTATTCTATAAAGCTATAGTAACCAAAATAGTATGGTACTGGCACAAAAACACATAAGCCAATGGAACAGACTAGAAAGCCCAGAAATAAACCAATGTTTATAAGGTCAATTGCTCTCAGTCACTCAGTTGTGTCTGACTCTTTGCAACACCGCAGACTGTAGCCTGCCAGGCTCATCTGCCTATGGAATTCTCCAGGCAAGAATACTAGAGTCAGTTGCCATTTCCTACTCCAGGGGATTTTCCTGACCCAGGGAAACCCATATCAAACCCATATCTCCTGCACTGACAGGCCGATTCTTTATCACCATGCCATCTAGGAAGCCCAAATGGTCAATTCAGTTCAGTTCAGCTGCTCATCTGCCTATGGAATTCTCCAGGCAAGAACATTGGAGTGGGTTGCCATTGCCTTCTCCAGAAGAAGACCCTAGACTAAGCAATTATTGAAGACCACAATTTCATCAAAAGTGCCTGCACTGAGAGCATCATTCTTAGTGGCTAACCGCATTGCTAAAGCAAGAGCCCTTTACTATCAGTGAAGAGTTGATCCTGCCTGCCATTAAGGACATTCACTGAGAACTTTTAGGAGAGGCTGCAGTTCAAAAGGTGGCACATGTTCCTCTTTCAGCTAGCACCATAACTAGACAAAGTGGGGAAACAGCAGAGGATATTGAGACACAATTGTCAGAGAAGATTAATGAGTCATCATGGTACAGAATCCAGGTAGACAACAAGGCAACAATGATTGTTTTTGTGCAAGACATTTTTGAGAAGGATGTGCATGAGGTTATGTCATGTGCACTTTTGTTGCTAACCAACATTGCGACTATAGAACTATTCACGTCTCTGAGTGATTACATATCAGGAAAATTGGAATTGGTCATTTTGTGTTGGTGTATGCACGGATGGAGCAGCTGCCATGACTGGATGGCTTTCTGGTTCACTACTTGGGTCAAACAGGTCACTTCTGAATGCGAGTCTATGCACTGTGTCATCCACAGAGAAATGCTGGCTAGCCGAAAAATGACACGTGAACTTAACAATGTTTGTCAGGATGTGATTAAAATGATCAACCACATTAAAGTACATGCCTTTAACTCACATCTGTTCACACAGCTCTATGAAGAGATGGCTGCAGAGCACACATGCCCTCTTTTATACACAGAAGTGAGGTGGCTTTCTAAAGGTGGATCACTGGCCAGAGTTTTTGAGTATGAGAGTCACTCCAGAGATTTCTTTTAGACAAGTAGTCTCCACTGGCAGCACATTTCATAGTATGGGTTGCAAAACTCGTTTACTTGCGTGACATATCGAGCCTGTTCATCAAACTCAATCTGTCACTTCAGGGGAAAACAACAACTGTGTTCAAGTCAGCAGATTAAGTGTCTCCACTCAAAGCCAAACTGGAATCATGGGGGTGATGAGTGAACCCTGGAATTTCTGACACATTTCAAAGATTAGCAGAGATTTTGAAAGAGACTAAATTAGGGCATTCTTTTCTCCCAGTTGGTGCATTATCACCTATCTCAGCTTTCAAAGAGTTTGAACATTACTTCCCAACCACAAAACACTTCAGAACTGGGAAAGCACAGATCCAGGACCCATTTGTTAATAAGCCAGGTGACTCGACTTTGTCCATGCTAGTAGAGGGTCATCTGCTTGAAATCACAAATGACAGTGGCCTTAAGAGTATGCTTGAGACAACTTCAAAGCTCCATAGGTTCTGGCTTAAAGTCGAGGCAGCATATCATGAGATTGTCACAAAACCACTGAAAAAGCCAGCTTCCATTTCCAACATCCTGTCTTGGTGAGGCAGAGTTTTCTGCAGGGCAGCAACCATAGCAAGATTATGGACTAGACTGGACATAAGCAACACACTTGAGGTGTCAGAGTCTCTCCTATCAGCCCCAAGATGGAACCATCTGGTTGCAAAAAAACAAGCTCAGCATTCCCACTGAGTCTGCATTATGATAAGTCGGATAATTATTTCATTATATGATACAATGTAATACTAATAGAAGCCAAGTGCACAATAAATGTAATGTACTTGAATCATCCCAAACCATCCCCAACCCCTGGTTTGTGGACAAATTTTCTTCCACAAAACCAAGTGCCAAAAAGCTAGGGAGCACTGCTTTAATGTTTGAAATACATTACGTAAAAGATAGATCAGAGTAGATTTTTTAAAATAGGACAAATTTATGGGTTATTTACAAGGAAACCATATAGCTTTAAGAGATGAAAAAAGATATGACAGGATAATACTAATCAAAAGAAAGGTTTAGTAACTATTAATTTCAGACAGAATAGACAAAGTAGAATTCAGAACTGGGAAGATTGTCTAGAATATAGGGTATTTCATAATAATAAAGGGATATATTCTATGAGAAGATATAGTCATCTTAAATATGTATGCATCTAACAGCATCAAAATACATGAGGAAAAATCCATAACAGAAAAGAGATAGAGACAAATTTATTATTATAGTTGAACACTTTACCTTTCTGTCAACAGACTGCACAGGCAAAATAATAATGTAAAGGATACATGGAACAAATAGTGTAAAGGAAACATGGTCTAAATTGGGAAAGGAGTACGTCAAGGCTGTATGCTGTCACCCTGACTATCTAACTTACATGCAGAGTATATGTGCAGAATGCCAGACTGAGTGGAGCACAAGCTGGAGTCAAGACTGCCAGAAGAAAGAGTGACAACCTCAGGTATGCAGACGGTGCCACTTTAATGGCAAAAAGTGAAAAGGAAGTAAGAGTCTCGTGGTGAGGGTGAAAGGAGAGTGAAAAGCTGGCATAAAACTCAACATTCAAAACACTAAGATCATGGTATCCAGTCCCATGACTTCATGGCAAAAAGAGGGGAATAAAGTGGAAACAGTAACAGACTTTATTTATGTATTTATTTTGATCTCCAAAATCACTGGGGATGGTGACCGGAGCCATGAAATTAAAAGACATTTACTCCTTGAAAGGAAAGCTATGACAAACCTAGACAGTGTATTAAAAAGCAAAGACACCACGTTGCCAATAAAGGTCCATATAATAAAAGATAAGGTTTTTCCAGTAGTTATGTACAGATGTGAGAGTTGAACCATGAAGAAGGTTTNTGGTATCCAGTCCCATGACTTCATGGCAAAAAGAGGGGAATAAAGTGGAAACAGTAACAGACTTTATTTATTTATTTATTTATTTATTTATTTTGATCTCCAAAATCACTGGGGATGGTGACCAGAGCCATGAAATTAAAAGACATTTACTCCTTGAAAGGAAAGCTATGACAAACCTAGACAATGTATTAAAAAGCAAAGACACCACGTTGCCAATAAAGGTCCATATAATAAAAGTTAAGGTTTTTCCAGTAGTTATGTACAGATGTGAGAGCTGAACTATGAAGNAGTAACAGACTTTATTTATGTATTTATTTTGATCTCCAAAATCACTGGGGATGGTGACCGGAGCCATGAAATTAAAAGACATTTACTCCTTGAAAGGAAAGCTATGACAAACCTAGACAGTGTATTAAAAAGCAAAGACACCACGTTGCCAATAAAGGTCCATATAATAAAAGATAAGGTTTTTCCAGTAGTTATGTACAGATGTGAGAGTTGAACCATGAAGAAGGTTTAGCATTGAAGAATTGATGCTTTTGAACTGTGGTGCTGGAGAAGACTTGAGAGTCCCTTGGACAGCAAGGAGATCAATCCTAAAGGAAATCAACATTGAATATTCATTGGAAGGAATGATGTTGAAGCTGAAGCTCCAACACATTTACCACTTGATGCAAAGAGCTGACTCATTGGAAAAGACCTGATGCTGGGAAAGATGAATTTGAACAAACTCCAATAGATAGCGAAGGACCAGGGAAGCTTGGTGTGCTGCAGTCCAGGGGGTCACAAAGAGTCAGACAGGGCTGAACAACAACAAAGGATACAGAGGAACTGAACAGAACTATCAATTTTATCTTAATAGTTGACATTTATAAAATCGACACTTATAGAATCCTCAATCTGAGAACACTGAAATACAAAATCTGTTTAAGTGTGCATGCCACATTCATCAAGAGAGGCCACATTCTGGGCCATAAAACACAATGTAACAAGTTTGAAAAGACAGAAATCACACTAAGTATATTCTCAGACCACAATGGAATTAAACCAGAAATCAATAAAAGAAAATTAATAGAAAATTCTAAAATAGCCTGAAATTTTAAAATTCTAAATAGCTCATTAGTCAAAAAAGTTTAAATTGTAACTTTAAAAATATATTTTGAAAATAATTAAAAGTTACCAAGGTTTGTGGGTTGCAGAGAAAGTAGTGCTTAGAGAGAAATTATAGCATTAAATGCATATTTTAGAAAATAAGAAAAATTCAGCATCAATAACCTAAGCCTTGCCTTAGTAAGCTCTAGAAAAGAAAAGTAATTTAAGCCTAATTTACTTAGGCTTCTGCTTCTTGAAGAAATTATGAATGTGAGAGCAGAAATCAATAAAACTGAAAACAGAAAAGTAATGGAGAAAATCAACAAAGTCAAAGGCTGGTTATTTGAAAGGTCAGTAAAATTGATAAACCTATAGACAAGTCAACCAAGAAAACAGAAAAGACACATATTAACACTACCAAATGAAAGAGGGGTCATAACTTCTGACCCACTGACATCAAAAGGATTATAAAGGAACATGAAAAGCCATGTTCAGAAATTTGATAATTTGGATGAAATAGGTCAATTCCTAGAAAAACACAAAGGACTACAACTATGCAAGGACAAAGAAATAGCCTCATATAAGTTAAAGAAATTCATTAATAATTAATAATCTTCCAAAAATTAAAGTCCTAGGCCCAGATGATTTCACAGATAAATTCTAGTAAATAATTAGGTAATTAAAGAAGCAATAACATCTATTCACCACAATATCTTATAGAAAGTAAAGGCAGAGAGAACAATTCTTAAGTAATTCTATGAGGCTGGTATTACCCTAATACTAAAACCAGATAGATATCAAAAAACAAACAAAAAACGTAAATAGCATACTAATACTTTTCATCAATATCAATGAAGAAAAGTTCAGCAAATACAAGCAAGTTGAATCCAGCAATGTATGAGATAAAGTATACTTCATGTCCAACTTTAATTTAATACAGGTATTCAAGGCCAGTTCAAGATCTGAAAATCATCAATGTAATCCACAAAACTAGGAAGCTAAGAAACAAATTATATGATAATACCAATTGGTACAGAAAAAGCATTTTACCAAATTCAATATCCATTCCTGATTTTTAGGAAGGAAAACTCGGCAAAATAGGAATTGAGAGAGGAACTTTCCTAATTTGATAAAAACATGTTTAATAACTTACAGCTTAACTTCACATTTAATAATGAGATACTGGATGCTGCCCTCCTAGGTCAAGAACAAGGCAAGGATGTCCCTTTTTGTTGCTCATATTCAATATCATACTACAAGTCCTGCTTGTGCAATAAGACATGAAAAAGAAATGAAACATATATAGATGGGCAGAAAGAAACAGCACTTTTTTTTTTCACAACTGACATGATCGTTTAGTTAGAAAACCCCAAAGAATCTTACAAATTCTTCCAGAACGAATGAGTATGGTGATATCACAGAATAAAAAGTCAATATACAAAAGTTAGTTGTTTATTCTATACCACCAATGAAAAATCAAAATTGGAAATAAATTCACAAAAATGTCCAAAGAATAAAATATGATAAATCTAAACAAAATGTATACGATATACGATCTTTACGTGAAGACTATTTAACACTGCTAAGAGAAATCAAAATGATCTAAACAGAGACAGACTATGATCCTGGATTTAAAAAGACTTATTAAGATGTCAGTTCTTTCCAACTTGGTCTATTGTTTCACACAATCCCAATCAAAATATCAGTAAACCATTTTATAAATAAAAAACTGATTCTAAAGTTTGAATGGAAAGGTAAAAAATATATAGACAAAGCAATACTGAAGAAAAAACACAGAGAACTAAAAACTTAATTTCAAGACTTTACTTTAAAGTTACAATATTCAAGACTAAGTGGTACTGGTAAAAGAAAACATAGATCAGTGGAACAGAGCATAAGTTTCAGAAATGACTCACTGTGTTGTTTTTTTTTTTTTCTGCAAATGCAATTTAGTGGCAAAAGGATAATCTTTTCAACAAATGGCACTGGAATGGTTAAATACACATATATTAAAAACAGCAACAAAATTCCCGAGTCATAGATGTTACACATTACACAAAAATTAACTCAACATGGATCAGAGACTTCAAATGCAGAGTGAAAAAACTATTACAAGAAAATATAGGAGAAAATCTCTCTAACCTTGGGTTTGGTGATGATTTTTTAGATATACCCCTAAAATTAGTTTCCATGAACAAAACATGGTACGTTGGACTTTATTAAAATTGAAAATGTCTTGTAGAAGACACTGTTAAGAGATGAAAAAAACAAGTCACAGACTAGGAGAAATATTTCCAAAACATTTATCCAGTAAAAGACTTGTATCCAAAATATACAAAGAACTCTTAAAACTCAGCATTAAGAAAACAAGAGATCCAATTTAAAAATGGGCAAAAGAGCTGACAGCTCATAAAAGAAGATCTACAGATGGTAAATAAGCATATGAAAAGATGCTCAGCATAATTTTTCATTAGGGAAATGCAAATTAAGGCAGCAGTGAGATATCATTACAAACCTATTAGAATAACTAAAATCCAAAAGAGTGATAACAACAGTTCCTGGTGAGGCTGCAGTGCAACAGAAATTCTCGCTCTTTGAGTGCTGGAATGTAAAATGGCATAGCCACTTTGGAAGAGAGTTTGACAGTTTCATACAAAAGTAAATGTCTTATCACTTTGTCATCCAGCAACCACATTGCTAGTTATCTGCCAAGGGAATTAAAACTTACGTCCAGACAAAAACCTGCACACAAAGTTTATAGCCAGGTTCTTCATAATTGCCCAAACCAAAGGCAACCAAGATGTCCTTCAATAGCTGAATGAATGGACGGCTGTACATCTATTCAATGAAATATTTTTAAGACATTTTTAAAAATTAATGAGCAATCAAACCATTGGAAGACATCGGCATATCTTAAATGTTCATTGTTAAATGAAAGAACCCACTCTGAAAGAGCTAACATACTGTATGGTCCCATTTAGATGACATTGCTGAAAATACAAAACTGTAGAGACTACAAACAGGTCAGTGGCTGCTAGGTGTTTAAGGAGGAAGGAAGGGTGAACAGGAGCACAGGGAAATCTTTTTTGCCAGTGAAACTATTCTGTATGCTACTGTCATTGGGAATGCATGACACTACATATTTGTCAAGCCCATAAAACTTTACAGTACAGTGAACCTTCCTGTGTGAAAATGAAAGAAAAATCCTTAGGCATTTGAGATCCCAGAATGCAATGCAGGCTGATGAAAAATAACCCACTGTATTACAAATGTACAAAACAACCTCACTGAAAGGGGGAGGGGAAAGGTGCCAACCAAAGTAACTTTAGGAAATGAGTGAAGTCTATAGGACTAAAGGCATAAGCACTGTCTTCTAATGTTTAAAACCATTTCCCACAGGGATTCAGGCTAACAATTCTTAAAGCGCTATAAATGTATACTGGAACTGAACAATTAAAAAATGGACAGCACATGGTAGAAGCCAGATTTTTCACTGTTAAGATGTGAAGTTACAGACGAGCAAGAGAAGGCTAAAATGATCTACATGATAATGGATCACAGAAGTCTAGATTTTGGTTTCTAACACAATTCTCTAAGAAGAGGAGTTATCCTTAGATAAATGGCTGATTCTAAAACTAGGGCAGTAAAGATGCACCATGATCCCAGAGTATCTTGTAGTGCCTGAAAGTAAGAAAGTGCTCACACAACTCAGTGATTTGGATATGTCAAAGGGAAAGAAGAGCCAACTGAAAGAGTCAAATCTAAGGCAATCTAAAACATATAAAGTAGTACTAGATTATAAACCAAAAGATAAAATAAATATCCACATGTTAATATTGACAGGACATAAATAAATTACTGAATAAATAAATGGAGGAGAAGAGACAAATCTCCTGGGTAGAATTCCAAATAATTTTTACACACACTCTGCTCTCAAGGAACTAGAGCGTAACTTTCCTCTCATGTACATAGTAGCTTTCTTCCAAAGAGTCCAGTTAAACAGTGAGATAAAAAGAGCACTTTAGTTCAGAAATCTGTAAAACACTATCTCATCTAGGTAAAGATTAACATTAATGGTGGTAAGCCATATTGATAGCATGTTCCCTAAATATGATGTGATGAGAACGGTACTTTTTCTCTGGCCTTTCTCTCAAAATCTAAAACCTCTGGTAGTTTTCTTTTCCCTGAAGTCTATTTTATCCGGTACTAACATTTACACTCCTGTGTTCTTTTGATTGATTTCTGCATGACTTATCTTCCACCCTTTTATTTTCTATATTTAAAGTTAGCTTCTTCTAAACAGTGTATAGTTAGGTCATGCTATTAAACCCACTCTAATAATCTGTTTTCACATGGTATATTTAGAAGATAGTTAGACCATTTACATTTAATGTTACTGTTGATATGTTAGGGCTTAAGTCCACTATTTTATATTTTGTTTTACATTTTATCTCTTTTTTTTTTCTTTCTCATGCTATCCTGTGAGTTATTTTAGCATACTTTAGAATTGCATTTTGATTTTTCTAGATCATTTTGAGTATCTCTTTGAACAGCTCTTTTAGTGGTTGCTCATTTGGGTAAATAATGAAGAATAGGGTTTCTAGATTATGTGGTAAGTACACATTTAATTTTATAAGAAACTGTCAAACTGTTTTCAGAAGTAACTATGCCAATTTGCTTTCCCAATATGAACTACAGTTGCTCTCCATTCTTGTAAGCTGTTGGTATAGTCACTATTTTTTAGTTTAGTGATTCTGATAGGTATAAAGTTATAGTACTTTTACTTTATATTTCTGTAATGGATAATAACATTGAACAACTTTCGTATATTTATTTGCCATCCTTTTATCTTTTTGGCACAGTGTCTGTTAAAATATTTTGCCATTTTTAATTGAAATGGTTGTCTTCCTACTCTTAAATTTTGAGAATTCTTTATATAGTTGGCCCTTGAATGTGGGGGATTAGGGGCACCCATCCCCTACCAGTCAAAAATCCATGTTTAACATTACAGGCTGCCCTCTGTATCTGTGTTTCCACACCCATGGATTCAATTAACCATGGATCATAGAGTACCATTGTACAGATTTATTGAAAAACATCCACATATAAGCAGACCTCACAATTCAAACCAATGTGTTCAGGGTCAACAGCATATTCTGGATACAAGTCTCCTGGAGATAAGTTATTTGCAAATATTTTATTCCAGTGTGTTGCTTGTTTTTTTTTTTTTAATTCTCATTAGTTACTTTCACAAAGCATTTTTTTTAATTCAGATAAAGTTCTGTTTAATAATTTTGTCTTTAATGATTGTTTTTGGTATTGTATATGAAACTTGTTGCCTAACTTTAGTTTATGAAAACTTTCTAATAAAAATTTCATATTTTCAGGTTTTACATATAATTCTAGGATAATTTGAATCAATTCTTATATAATATATGAGGTTTAGGTCAAGATTCACTTTTTTACATGTGGATATCTAATTGTTTCAGCATCGTCTGTTGAAAATTTTTATCTTTCCATGGAGAGCAATATGGGGGTTCTGTAAAAAACCAAAAATAGAGTTACCATATATGATCAAGCAATCTCACTCCTGAGCATGTATCCAGAGAAAACACAATTCGAAAAGATATATGCACCCCCAATGTTCACTGCTGCACTATTTAAAATATCCAAGACATGGAAGCAACCTAGATGTTCACTGACTGACGAATGGATAAATATGTAGTATGTACAATGGAATGTTTCTAGGCCATTAAAAAGAATGAAATAATGCAATTTGGAGCAACATGGATGAACCTAGAAATTATCATACTAAGTGAAGTAAGTCAAAGATAAATATCAGATGCTATCACTAACATGAGAAATCTAAAAAAAAAAAAAAATGAATTTAATCTACAAAAGAGAAATAGACCCATAGACATAGAAAAGAAATTTATGGTTACCAATCAGGAAAGGGGGGATTAACATATCCATGCTACTGTATATAAAATAGATAACCAACAAGGATCTGTGTGTATGTGTGTGTGTGTGTGTAACTGAATCGCTTGGCTGTACACCTGAACTGTAAATCAACTATATTTCAATAAAAATTTTTAAGTTCATCCATTATTTACTGAATTGCTTTTACACCTCTATCTAAAAAATCAATTCTACATATTTGTATAATATTGACTATTCTAATACAGGAATAAGTAATATGTCTCTTCTAAGATCTACCCCCCCACACACATATATATACAGCATCTTTTGTGTATTGCTTCATTTTTTGTTCATTTAGTCCAATTATTTAGGAGTGTTAGCAACCAACAGGCCCTACATTGACTTCTTCTGCGTCTTTGCAGTCTTCTCAAAAGAGTGGAGAATGTTCCTCAACCTGCATTACTTCTTATTACCTGAAAGCAGAGACAGACTGACTTATTTATCCCTGCCCTTCACAAAACCAGCAGCCCCTCTTTCCAACATCATGCTAAATACAGAAAACACAGCATCCCTCTTCAATCTCTTCCTTCACCTTCTCTATCCCATTCAGATCCCTTCACAGAAGTTCTTTCACATACAAGTTACTTTATATAAACGGATTCCTGTGGGCCTGACCCTGACATGTCTGAGTCCAAATGGGAACACAACTTAGCCTCAAAATGAGACCCTCATACTACATTCAGGATATTTTTCCATGTTTTCAGATGTCAATAATGAAATGACTGGAACTTGAACCAAAGTGATGAGAACAGGATAAACTAGAATCTAGTCCAAGATTTTAGGCTTCCTCAGTGGCTCAGTGGTAAAGAACCCACCTGCCAATGCAGGGGACACTGGTCCAATCCCTGAGTTGGGAAGATCCTCCAGAGGAGGAAATGGCAACTCACTCCACTATTCTTGCCTGGGAAATTCCATGGACAGAGGAGACTGGCAGGCCCATGGGGTAAAAAGAGTCAGAAATGACTGAGCAGCTGAGCAAGAGGAAGAGTCTAAGATTTAATTAGAACAAAGCATGAGGAAAAAGGTGGAATGCAAGATTACTCATCATTCTCAGCAGAGAAGCATGAGATGATTCATGAAAAAAATGAGTTCGGTTCCACTTTAAGTGGAAATACTCAGCAGAAAGTTGAAAATGTAGGTGAGAACCTCTGAGAATATAAAATGGGGAGCTATCAATATAAGGTGAAAAAGTTAAGCTGTGGGAATGAATGATTTCCCTGAGAGAGAAATCAGATAGAAAAACGAAAGACCAAGGATTGAGCCTTGAAATTAATGAGTAGGATTCAAGTGGCTGACTGTAAAGAACAGGTGGGAAAATATATCAATTTAAGCAGAAAAGGGCTAATTGAAAAGGGGCAAAGAACTTTCCTCTGATGCAGACATCAAATTAATTTTGGTTTTAGTGTATTTTTTTGTGTTTGTTTGTTTTGCTTTGCATACAGTTGCTCTTGTTGTGTTTTTTCTGGTATTGATGCTCAGTAGCGTCACTATCCCTTGACCTAGCCTTGCTTTAACCTCTTGAAGAGTAAGGAAATATTGAGGTAAGACTGAAATTTTACACTAGTACCAATAATATGATACACTATAATAATTATTTTCCATCTTTATCCTTTCAAAAAAGAGATCACCCCTGCTTCAGTTATATGGCTACCAGATATTTTCTATTTGCATCAACACATGACTATTCCTTGCAAAACAATCCTAAGAGACTCCCTATATATCCAGGAATTCTACAGATTATGTACAAGGTTTTCAAAATAAGTGTTTAGTTTTCCAATTATAAAGTAACATATGCTCATTCTGGAAAAATTAAGATTCTATAAAAATACATAAGGAAGTAAATATGAATGATTCAAAAATCCAACTAATTGGACATTACAGTAAACACATTGTCTATAGTCTGTTTAAAATATTATTAAGATAATATTTTGTATAAAAAGGCATATTTTGTTTTTTCACTTACTATAGTAAAAGCTTTTGGCTATACAATTACAGATTCTTCATAAGCACAATATTTAAAGGCTTCAAAATGTCCCATAGTATAGCTGCTTAATGTTTTCAGTCATTAATTACTTTTCAGCATTTGGACTTCAATCTCATTTTTCTTCAGTACAAAAAAAAATTGTAAGAAATTGTGGGCTTTCATTTTTAAAAGAATCCATTTTGAGTCATTCTCAAATGAAACAGATTTAATATGAATATCAATTTCCATTAAATGCAAAAGGGTGATGTTTCACTGGGTTCTAATATGTTCAGGTCCCTTCTGTATACGAAATTACCACAGTTCACAAAAATGGTCCAATGATTTTTTTTTTTCTGAGTAATGAATACAAACCTAGAGTTAATCCTTCCCTTCAGTGTATTAACCTCCAAATCTCTCTTGTAATAACTCTTAATTCCTTTCCTTTAAAAAAATCAACCAAATTACTTTCAATCATTATCTGCCACAAAGTTCACTGGCTTTTGGTTATTTACAGATATTCTGTACAATAATGAGAGAAGAGCATCTATCTTAATTATATTCAAGTACACAGATCAGTGTACCTATTGCTTTAAGAAATTATCTTAAGGTTTTCTTGATGTTTGCTCTGGGACTTGATTCTAATGACAATGTGCACACTGGGGTTGAGGTATGTGGAATCCTAGGCAGATGGTTATGATTGTGGGTTAAAAATTCATTGACCAACAGTTTGGAAAATATTTTTTAACTAAAGTGATTTTTACAACATGCAATCTGAGTAAGTATAGCTTCAAAACAGAGCCATAGTTTTCTCCATAATCTCTTCTCCTTCTATACTTTATTCTTTTTTCTTGTCTCCTTATCCCTCTTTACCTACAGAGCTATAGTGAAAATCTTCAGCTTGGGCCTTATGTGGCCTCACCAGACTAGAAAAGACATGGAGTGATCTGGTACAGTCTTCATTTTATAGATGGTGTACCTGAGTCCTGAAAAACTTATGGGATCTGTCTGACAATGTACAGCTTCTAGTCATGGCTGATTTGAAAGTGGCATATTTTTCAAAATACTATACTACATCAAAAAGACGGAAAACTAAAAGTTAGCTAAAAATGTATTTCCCCTGGGATGGGAAATGATTCAGTGGAAAAATGTGAGATGACTTTAGGTTTTAAAAAAAAAAAAAAAAAAAAAAAAAAAAAGCCTTTGAAACTACAAATGCAAATGCAAAGGTGTGAATAAGCCAATGAAGAGTGAGGACCCAAGTCTGATTCACGGTTCCTCTGCTCCACCCCAGCCACCATGAGAGGAAAGATGGAGATCTGGAAACTCATCCTTCCTAGTAATCTTGTACTGAATACTTGCAAGGCTTATGGGTTGAGGCATTTTTGCCAGGTTGCAAAAAACTTACACATATTCTCACTTAACCTAGGATCAAACTTCCAATATATTTTCTTCCCAAGACAAACAAGATTTTCCCCAGAGTGACTTTTCCTCCACTTTATTTACATAAATAGTTGGAACTTTAAAATGACTGTTTGTCTTACTGAAGAATGAGAAAAACAAGAGGGAAAATATTAGGTTCTGCTTTTGGGGGCGCCCAATGACTGCAGTCAATGAGAGCTTGAAAACAAGATATCTCTGTCTCTCCCAGTGTGACTAAGCACCTAGAATCATGTTTTGTACAACCCAGTTCACCATTAAATATCTATGGGAGGAAAGAAATATCTAAAGAAAGGAGTAAGAAGGAGAAAGAAGAGAAGAAAGACTCATCGTGGATGAAAACTAACCATGTGTTGGACATTTGACTTATAGTCTTTCTTATTTTATGCTAACAAAGATTTTATCTCTATTTAAATATTGAAGGGAATAATGTTCAAAGTTCATATCTAGTTAAGGAGCCATGGAGAGAGAGATTTAAAC
This sequence comes from Neotragus moschatus, assembly GCA_006410615.1. Taxonomy (NCBI): domain Eukaryota; kingdom Metazoa; phylum Chordata; class Mammalia; order Artiodactyla; family Bovidae; genus Neotragus; species Neotragus moschatus. Next base: position 4,545 of record SJYA01005719.1, on the reverse strand, counting down.
TCTTACCACTTCAGTTTTCCCTGTCTTCATGGCCATACTTTCCTTGGATTATTGTTAACAGCTTCCTAAGAGATTTCCTGGCTTCCATTCCTGCTCCACCCAAAACAGTCAGTACTCAACCAGAGTATAAAGACTCAACTAGAGTCTTTATAAAATATGTCATATTGCAGTGATCTCTGCTTTAATTATTCTGATGGCTTTCCTTTGTACCTAGAATGAAGTGCAACGACTTTTCTAGGTCTGCAAAGACCTACCTGACCTTTATCTCTAACCTCACAACCTCATTCTCATTTACTACCCTCCAATGACACTACCAAGCCTAAATCCAGCTTTGGATACTTCAATTTGCTCTTTCCTTTGCCTTCAGTGATCTTTCCCATATATCTGGGGATGGCAATTCATGGCCTACAGGCCAAATTCAACTCAAAGACTCCTGTTTCTATAAATAAAATTTGATTGGTACACAGCCACACCCTTTCAACTGTTTTATCAGTGAATGCTTTTGCAGGACAATGGCAGACTTGTATAGTCAGGACAGAGACCACATGAGCTGCAAAGCCTAAAATATTTACTATCTGGTCTTTTTCAGGGGAAAAAAAAGAAGATTGCCAATCCCAGTCCTAGATTATGGTCTGGTTGGTTCTATCTTGTCACCCAGAAGAGATGTCCATTTCAAATGTTCAAAGAGAGGTCTTCCCTGACTATCCACCCTAGAATAGCTCCTTGCCGTAAATCATGCCATCTTGTGTTACAGTCCTTATAACATGTATGGCTTTCCTGGTGGCTCAGCTATAAAGCATCAACCTGCAATGCAGAAGCCACAGGAGACATGGGTTCAATCCCTGGGTCAGGAAGATCCCCTGGAGGATGGCATGGCAACCCATTCTAGTATTCTTGCCTGGAGAATTTCATGCATAGAATTTCATGGCGAGCTACAGTCCATAGGGTCTCAAAGAATCAGACAGGACTAAAGTGACTTAGCACACATGCACACACAGTGACTCAGAGGTAAAGGATCCAAATGCAGTGTGAGACACAGATTCGATCGCTGGGTCAGGAAGATCTCCTGGAGAAGGAAATGGGAACTTCCTGCCATATGCTTGTCTAGGAAATTCCATGGACAGAAGAGCCTGGTTGGCTATAGTCCATGGGCTCACAAAAGAGTTGGACACAACTTAGCAACTAAACAACAACACTTACTTTACTCATTTATTTCTTTACTTGTTTATTATCTAATGCCCCTTTTAGACATGACTGAGCAACTTCACTTTCACTTTTCACTTTCATGCATTGGAGAAGGAAATGGCAACCCACTCCAGTGTTCTTGCCTGGAGAATTCCAGGGATGGGGGAGCCTGGTGGGCTGCCGTCGATGAGGTCGCACAGAGTCAGACACGACTGAAGCGACTTAGCAGCAGCAGCAGCCCCTTTTAGAATATGTGCTGCAGGAGAGTTATGAGATATTCTAAATTTTATTTACAACATTTGTCGGTTATTAACATATAATAGCAATGCCAAAGAATTCTTAAACTACTGCACAATTGCACTCATCTCACACGCTAGTAAAGTAATGCTCAAAATTCTCCAAACCAAGCTTTAGCAATATGTGAACCATGAACTTCCAGATGTTCAAGCTGGTTTTAGAAAAGGCAGAGGAACCAAAGATCAACTTACCAGCATCCGCTGGATCATTGGAAAAGCAGGAGAGTTCCAGAAAAACATCTATTTCTGCTTTATTGACTATGCCAAAGCCTTTGACTGTGTAGATCACAATAACTGTGGAAAATTCTGCAAGAGATGGGAATACCAGACCACCTGACCTGCCTGTTGAGACAGTATGCAAGTCAGGCAGCAACAGTTAGAACTGGACATGGAACAACAAACAGACTGGTTCCCAACTGGGAAGTGAGTACATCAAGGCTGTATATTGTCATCCTGCTTATTTAACTTATATGCAGAGTGCATCATGAGAAACGCTGGGCTGAAGGAAGCACAAGCTGGAATGAAGATTGCCGGGAGAAATATCAATAACCTCAGATATGCAGATGATACCACACTTATGGCAGAAAGTGAAGAAGAACTAAAGAGCCTCTTGATGAAACAGAAAGAGGAGAGTGAAAAAGTTGGCTTAAAACTCAACATTCAGAAAATGAAGATCATGGCATCTGGTCCCATCACTTCATGTCAAATAGATGGGGAAACAGTGGAAACAGTGTCAGACTTTATTTTGGGGGGCTCCAAAATCACTGCAGATGGTGATTATAGCCATGAAACTAAAAGACGCTTACTCCTTGGAAGGAAAGTTACGACCAACCTAGACAGCACATTAAAAAGCAAAGACATTACTTTGTCAACAAATGTCTGTCTAGTCAAGGCTATGGTTTTTCCAGTGGTCATGTATGTATGTGAGAGTTGGACTACAAAAAAAGCTGAGTGCTATAGAATTGATTATTTTGAACTGTGGTGTTGGAGAAGACTCTTGAGAGTCCCTTGGACTGCAAGGAGATCCAACTAGTCCATCCTAAAGGAGATCAGTCCTGAGTGTTCATCGTTAGGACTAATGCTAGAGTTGAAACTCCAATAGTTTGGCCACCTGATGCGAAGAGCTGACTCATTTGAAAAGACCCTGATGTTGAGAAGGACTGAGGGCAGGAGAAGAAGGGGACAACAGAGGATTAGATGGTTGAATGGCATCACTGACTCAATGGACATGGGTTTGGGTGGACTCCGGGAGTTGGTGATGGACAGGGAGGCCTGGTGTGCTGTAGTTCATCAGGTTGCTAAGAGTCGGACACAACTGAGTGACTGAACTGAATCTCTTGATAAATATTTTTAATAATATGTATGATGAAAATGCTTGGGTTTTATTATTCCAAAACTTAGTATTTTCCACTCTGTTATATTTTCTAATAACAAAAGAATGTTCTCGCCAAAAAAAGAAAAATGTATAATTAATTTAGCAAATTTTGTTCAATCCTGCGTATCTATTTTGGATTCAGTAAAGATAGACATCATACCACCCTCAGGAAAACCATAAAGTCTATGAAATGCAGAATACACATTTGTAGGGTGCACTGCAACTTAATTGGCAGAGCCATATCACAGATCTATCTGTAACCACCAGGCAAAAGCATCTGGAAGGTTTCCATGGGGAGAGAAGTTTGTTCTGGATGAGTCCTAGAAAACACTTCAAAGTAAGCAGTTTGTCTTTTTTGCTCAGCAACTTTGTTTTTCTCCTTACAGCAATCCTCTTCTTCCATTAATGCAATTGCTGACCTCCTGCTGACTAATCCTGGTGTATTTAAGACATCCAGTTCAAAGTCCACATGCAAGACAGCCACCCATGCTCCTAACACTCTTTTCCTTCTATTCTTGATACTCAGTCCTAAAGACCTTCAATAGCTACTGAAAGTTGATAGTAATAACACTAGTCAGGTAAATAAAGAGCTGATGGCAAGTCAGCTCAGGGATTGCCCCTCTGTGGGTGGGCCCTTGTCCTAGAAAGTTCACTGCTTTTACTTAAATGTTCATAAAGAAATAAGTTATTTCCAATCCTTTGGTAAGCCAAGTTACCAGTACTAACTTTGCTTCCAGGATATCACTGAATGTGTAATACACTGCCAAACAATTCTTGTTTGGAGTCAGAATGACTCCAACAAATTGGAACATCTGAATCAGTTAACAAGTCTGTAAAGTGAAGGGCTAGAATTTGATGATCTCTAAGTCATTTCAGTGACAAGAACCTACACTTCTAAGATGACCACCAGAGACTTGAGGGCAGAGCAAAAGTGTGTGGATTATGGACATTGAGGTCATTTTGGTGGGACTTATAGTGCTGGGTGCTTTGTGGAAAATTCCTTAATCTTTCAGAGACCTGGTTATACTATGGAATTAATAGTAGTGCCTGGTTATACTATGGAATAGTAACACCTGGTTAGACTATGGAAGTAATAATGCCCACCTTTTCGGCAGTTATGAGATTATAATGTGCTAGTTGCATATAAAGAACTTAGAACTGTACCTTGCTAACAAATGGAAGCTATTTTCATTAATATTTTTATAATATGTTCTAATCTCAATACATTTATGGTAGTATAATATTGAATATAGCATTAGTTATATTTTTATCAAACTATCATCTTCAGTTAAGTTCAGCTGCTCAGTCGTGTCTGACTCTTTCCGACCCCCTGAATCACAGCACGCCAAATCCCTGTCCATCACCATCTCCCGGAGTTCACTCAGACTCATGTCCATCGAGTCAGTGATGCCATCCAACCATCTCATCCTCTGTCGTCCCCTTCTCTTCCTGCCCCCAATCCTTCCCAGCATCAGAGTCTTTACCAATGAGTCAATCCTTTGCATTAGGTGGCCAAAGTACTAGAGTTTCAGCTTCAGCATCATTCCTTCCAAAGAATACCCAGGACTGATCTCCTTTAGAATGGAATGGTTGGATCTCCTTGCAGTCCAAGGTACTCACAGAGTCTTCTCCAACACCACAGGTCAAAAGCATCAATTCTTCGGCACTCAGCTTTCTTCACAGTCCAAC
>SJYA01005718.1:8241-24396 GCA_006410615.1 Neotragus moschatus | reverse complement strand
CTGATCTGCATACAGATTTCTCAAGAGGCAGGTCAGGTGGTCTGGTATTCCCATCTCTTTCAGAATTGTGGCTAAAACAACAGTATAAGGACCTTTCCAATGTTGGGCTAAGGAATTGTGTTCCTAATCCTTGACCCACACCTGATCACTGAGCACAAATTCATGAATCTTTTCTGCAAAGGGGAATGACACTCTCCTATACAAACTTAGTTACCTGATTTATTACCTTTCCTAATTGTTCCATCTGCTTTGAAATCCCATCCCCTTACTTGTGGCAAATCTGCTAACACCTGCCTCACTGTGGGAGGGGGTCTCCCAGAGAAAATTTCATAAGGACAATAACTGTGGGAACATGTGGTTACCCTTAATATGAGTAAGTCTGCTGGAAGCAAGTCCATCCATGTACAGTCAGTCTCTATGATCCATTTTGAATGTCTTCAAGAGTTTGGTTGGNCCAATGTTGGGCTAAGGAATTGTGTTCCTAATCCTTGACCCACACCTGATCACTGAGCACAAATTCATGAATCTTTTCTGCAAAGGGGAATGACACTCTCCTATACAAACTTAGTTACCTGATTTATTACCTTTCCTAATTGTTCCATCTGCTTTGAAATCCCATCCCCTTACTTGTGGCAAATCTGCTAACACCTGCCTCACTGTGGGAGGGGGTCTCCCAGAGAAAATTTCATAAGGACAATAACTGTGGGAACATGTGGTTACCCTTAATATGAGTAAGTCTGCTGGAAGCAAGTCCATCCATGTACAGTCAGTCTCTATGATCCATTTTGAATGTCTTCAAGAGTTTGGTTGGTTCTTTCCACCATTCCAGAACACTGGGGCCTATATGCTGTATGTAATTTCCACTTGATATTTAGAGCTTCACATACCTGTTAATTAAGGTGGCTACAAAGGCAGGGCCATTGTCTGATTCTATACTGGTTGGAAACCCAGATGTGAGAATTATTTCTCAAATCAGTGAGCTACTTCATTTGCTTTTTCAGATCAGGTGGGGAAGGCCTCTGCCCAACCGGAGAAGGTACCTAATATTCTAGTAAGTAACGATAACAGGTGGCTGCCTTTGCTTTCCGAAAGGACACTCGCTTTCCCTGCATCCTGAAAACTCCATGTCTCAGCCTGTTGGAGAAGTGCTTCTTGGAGGTCATTTTTCAGGAGCAATTTCCCCTGGAACATGGGGCCGTAGGGAGCAGCTCCACAGTCCCAGGGAAAGGCAGAGCCACATCCACACATCTGTTCCATCCCCTTTGCTCTGTAGGAGAGCTCTAGTGAGCCTAGGTCTGTCAGGAAAATTCTTGGCTCCTATGGGGACACACTATATGTGTAAACCTGCATACAGGCCGTAGGGGCCACAGGGCACCTGTTTCTCTCATTGGGGGCCTGAAGCAGTGCAGCCCAGCAACAGCTTCAGCATTCATCCAATTGCTCTCTTCTTACCTCTGACAGAACTAGCTTTGTTCCAGCTTTTGGCAGTTTGGAGGCAAGTGGCCCCACTTCCTCCCCAAGGAGGCATGGGACCTACTTTGAGTGGAAAGGCCCCTCATGGAGCTGACCCCAGGAAGGCACCCAGTCATGTCTGACACATTCCTGCATCCTGCTTCTTTATGGGCAATACCGCTATAAGCTAGGAATGTCTTTGCAAGGCTCAGAAAGGACAGGGGAGATGCATGGCCCTGCCTCTGGAATTTCGGTCCTCTGAGCAGACCTGGAGGTCTCCCCTTGAAGAAGCTAACCAGTTTCTCCCAAATACAGGCTTGCGAACACACACTGGGTGGCTCCTTCTTCTTCCCCAAGGATGATCACTTTCCCTGCATCCTGTGAACTCTGCGTCCCAACCTGCTGGAAAAGCGCTTCTTGGAGGTCATTTTTCAGGGTCAATTTCCCCTGGAGCCTGGGGCCATAGGGAAGGGCCCATGCTCACTGGGAAAGGCAGAGCCACATCCACAGTCTGCTCCATCCCTTTTGCCCTGTAGGAGAGCTCTAGTGAACCTAGGTCTGTCAGGAAAATTCTTGGCTCCTACAGGGGACACATCCTGTGTGTGAACCTGCATATCGGACTTAGGGGCCACAGGGTGCCTGTTCCTCTCAGGAGGATCCTGAATTGTTGAGGCCCAGCAACAGCTTGAACACCCATCCAACTGCTATTTTATTCCTTCTGACAGAGCTAGCTTTGCTTCTTGCTTTGGCATTTTGGAAGCCAGGGACGGCCCACCACTGTTGTCCTGGAGTTTATTGGAGGTGCCAGGTTCCCTCAACCAAGTGGCCCCAGCATGGCACCCGGCCACCTCAGACACACTCCTGAAGCCTCCTTCCCCATGGGCAGGACTGCTCTGACCTAGCAATGTGTTTCCATGGCTCGGAAAATGCAGGGAGACACACGGCCCTGACTCTGGAATTGAGGCCCTTGGAGCAGGCCTGGAGGTCTGACGTCTGAGAAGCCAAACACTTGCTGGCATGTGTTTTTCATACAGGCATGAAAATACACTCTCTGGGGCTGCCTTTCCTTCCTCCAAGGAAGATAACTTTTCCAGTCTCCTCCGTGCTGAGAGTCACACATGGCTGGAAAGCTCTGGCTTAGAGGGCATTTCTCAGTGGCAATGGCCCCTGAGGCCCTGCACACAGGGAAGTCTCCTACCCTCCCAGGGAAAGTCAAAGCAACCTCCAAACAGCTGTTCCATCATGTTTCCTCTGCAGGAGGGAGCTAGTGAGCCCGGGTCTGTCTGGAACGTTCTTGGACCCTGCAAGGAAAGCATCCTTATGAGCCCACCTGGATAGCAGTCTTAGGGGCTAAAATTTGCATTTTTCTTCCTTGGAGCCCTAATGCAGTACAGCCTAGCAACTGCTTGAAAATCTGTCCTGTTGCTGTTTTCTTCCCTCTGACAGAGTTAGCTTTGTTCCCCACTTTGGGATTTCAAAAGCAAGGTGGCAGCCTGAAACTCCTTGCCTGGGGTCCATTGGAGGTGCAAGGTGCCCTCGATCAGGTGACCCCAGCATGGCACCCGGCCCCCTCAGACAAACTCCCGCAGCCTGCTTCCCCATGGGCAGGACTGCTCTGACCTAGGAATGTGTTTTCAAGGCCAGGAAATTTCAGGGAGACACGAGGCCCTGATTCTGGAATTGAGTCTGTTGGAGCAGGCCTGCAGGTCTGATGTCTGAGAAGCCAAACACTTACTGCAAGATACAGGCCTGAAAACACACTCTTGGTCTGCCTTTCCTTCCTCCAAGGAAGATAGTTTTCCCAGCCTCCTGTGGGCTGAGAGTCACACACGGCTGGAAAGCACTTGCTTGGAGGATATTTTTCATTGGCCATGGCCCCCGAGGCCCTGTGCTCAGGGAGGGCTCCCTCCCTCCCAGTGAAAGTCTAAGGAAGCTCCAAACGGTTGTTCCATCATATTTCTGAGACAGTCTTTGCCTAGGCAGGTTTATAAGAAGTTCAAGAGTCCTCAAGGAGAGAGGGATCTAGAATTCTCAAGGAGGAAGAAAGGACAAGCTTTTTTCCCCCTCTACATTCCTTAGGATTATATAAAAATAATGCATCCTTCTTGAGGACAGTCTCTGGAAAAAGCCTTCTGGCTATCCTGTTATCTTAAAATGTAAATTATGGGAGTAGGTCTAGTGGGTTCTTTACAACCTTCAGACATGCTTTTGATTCATAGTAATAACTAATTGGAGAATATATAACTCCTTGCTAACACTAGCAAGAGGGTACTCTTTCTGCTCCCTTGTGATGTCTCTGTCAGAAGCTTTCTCTATCTCCTTTATATTTTAATAAAACTCTATTGCACAAAAGCTCTGAGCAATCAAACCTCATCTTGGACCCTGGATTGAATTCTTCTCCGGAACCCAAGAATCCCAGCGTCTTTTCGTGGTTCAGCAACAACCTTCCATTTCCTCTGCAGGAGAGATCTAGTGAGCCTAGGTCTGTCTGGAACATTTTTGGATCCTGTGGGGAAAACATCCTGTGCGCACATCTGGATACCCGGGCCTAGAGGCCAAAATTCGCATTTCTTTCCTGGGGAGTCTTAACGTGATGTGACTTAGCAACTGCTTGAAAATCCATCCCATTGCTGTTTTCCTCCTTCTGACAGAGCTAGCTTTGTTGCTTGCTTGGGATATCTCAACCAAGGGGCCAGTCTGTAACTACTCGCCTGGGGCCCACTGGATGTGCAAGGTGCCCTCGACTAGGTGTCCCTAGCATGGCACTCAGCCCCCTCATACACACTCCTGAGGCTTCTTTCTCATGGGAAGCACTGCTCCGACCTAGGAATGTGTCTGCAATGCTTGGAAAGTGCAGTGAGACACACAACTCTGACTCTGGAATTGAGGCCCTCGGAGCAGGCCTGCAGGTCTGACAACTGAGAAGCAAAACACTTGCTGCAAATAGAGGCCTGAAAACATACTCTCTGTGGATAACTTTTCCTTCTTCTAAAGAAGATAGTTTTCCCAGTCTCCTGCGTGCTGAATGTCACACTGCTGGAATGCGCTTGCATGGAGGTCATGATTCAGTGGCAATGGCCCCTGAGGCCCTTTGCCCAGGGAGGGCTCCCACACTCACAGGCAAATCAAAACAACTTCCAAGTGAGTCAGCTCTTCACATCAAGTGGCCAAAGTATTGGAGTTTCAGGTTCAGTATTAGTCCTTCCAATGTATATTCAGACCTGGCTTCCTTTAGGATGGAGTGGTTGCGTCTCCTTGTAGTCTAAGCGACCTTCAAGCATCTTCTCCAACACCACAGTTCAAAAGCATCGTATCTTCAGCTGTCTCTTTATAGTACATCTTTCATATACATCCATGACATACGGGAAAACCATAGCCTTGACTAGATGGATCTTTGTTGGCAAAGCAATGTCTCAGCTTTTTAATATGCTGTCTAGTTTGGTCATCACTTTTCTTCCAAGTCATAAACATGTTTTAAGTTCATGGCAGCAGTCATCATCTGCAGTGATTTCCGAGCCCCCCAAAATAGTCTGCCACTGTTTCCACTGTTTTCCCATCTATTTGCCATGAAGTGATGAGACTGGATCCAGTGATCTTAGTTTTCTGAATGCTGAGCTTTACGCTAACTTTTTCACTCTCCTCTTTCACTTTCATCAGGAGACTCTTGAGTTCTTCTTCATTTTCTGCCATAAGGGTGGTGTCATCTGCATATCTGAGGTTATAGATATTTCTCCCAGTAATCTTGAGCCCAGCTTCTGCTTCCTCCAGCCCAGTGTTTCTCATGAGGTAATCTGCATATAAGTTAAATAAGCAGGGTGACAATATACAGCCTTGACATATTCCTTTTTCTATTTAGAACCAGTCTGTTGTTCCATGTCCAGTTTGAACTGTTTCTTCCTGACCTGCATACAGGTTTCTCAAGAAGCAGGTCAGGTGGTCTGGGATTCCCATCTCTTTCAGAATTTTCCACAGTTTATTGTGATCCACACAGTCAAAGGTTTTGGCATAGTCAATAAAGCAGAAATAGATTTTTTTTTTCCTGGAACTCTCTTGCTTTTTCGATGATCCAGTGGATGTTGGTAATTTGATCTCTGTTTTTTCTGGATTTTCTAAATCCCTCTTGAACATTTGGAAGTTCACAGTTCACGTATTGTTGGCTTGGAGAATTTTGAGCATTACTTTATTAGCATGTGAGATGAGTGCAATTGTGTGGCAGTTTGAATATTCTTTGTCATTGCCTTTCTTTGAGACTGGAATGAAAACTGACCTAATGACTAGATGTTTTCAATTGCATATGCTAAAAGAACTGGCTATGCAGTTTCCAAGAAAACAAATCATTTTAACCCATTTTCTCTGAAGTCCAAGACATATCAAGGCCATCCTGCATCAAAAAGTCATCTTTCCTTTATGTAGTCATAGTTTCATGCCTAAATTATAGGCCAATCCGTGCTCAAATTGACTCTGATATCAGGGGCCGATCAGCTGATAAAAAACTTGGATTGTCCCTCTGGAGGGAAGTGAGACCTTGGTCCCATGAGAAGAATCTAAGGGATTAAGGGAATTTGCAAGAGTGGGGAAAGCTTAGTCCATCCAACATGTACCAAAATCTTAAATAAGGCATACTTACTTTATCAAAGTAAAAAACAGATGATAAAAACAATTATAAATCAATGAAAGGTAAAGAAATTCATAATCTGTGATCAAACATTGCATTCTAAGAAAACTTTGTTCTCTTAACCTAGAGAGAAGACTAAACTTCATCTGATACCAGCTTACTAGAAAACAAACAAACAAACAAAAAATATTTACAGGTAAGCTTAAAAAAGTCTTTTCCATATATCTTGAAGTAGCAGTATTTTTTCAAAGGCATCAGTGTGAAACCATAGAAGACATGGTTAAAACCTGATTAAATAGAAATTGACAAAGTAATCTGGTCACTGCTGTGACTTGAAATGCTTTAATATGATAACTAGAATTATAACTGACAGCATTTTACCAGGACATAGCAGATGTTCACGGATGTCACATAATTTCTAGGATATCTATATTAGTAACTGAAGGAATCTTTGAACCTAGGAAAGAAAACAACAGTCTCAAAGGCCCTTACTGAATCATTTATCAGCAAGGAATGTCTTTGCAAGGATCACAAAGTGAAGGGAAAATACACGAACCTGCCTCTGCAACTTTGGTCCTCTGAGCAGATCTGGAGGTCTCTCTTTGTATAAGCTGACCTGTTCCTTCCAAATAGAGGTTTGCAACACAAAACAAGTGGCCGCCTATTCTTCCCCCAAGGAAGCTCTCTTTCCCGGCATCCTGTGAACTCCCTTTCCCAGCCTCCTGGAAAAGTGCTTCTTGCAGTTCCTTTCAGAAAATCCTATGAATGGAGAAGCCTGGTAGGCTGCAGTCCATGGGGTCGCTGAGAGTTGGACATGACTGGACGACTTCATTTTCATGCATTGAAGAAGGCAATGGCAACCCACTCAGTGTTCTTGCCTGGAGAAACCCAGGGACAGGGGAGCCTAGTGGGCTACCATCTATGGCATCGCATAGAGTCGGACACGACTGAAGCAACTTAGCAGGAGCAGCAGTTCCTTTCTTAGGGGCAGTTATCCCTGAGATTGGGACCATAGGGAGTAGCACCACACATATATGGAGAGGCAGAGCCACCTCCACATATCTCTTCCGTCCCTTTTCCTCTGGAGGAGAGCTCTCGTGAGCCTAGGTCTGTCAGGAAAATTCTTGGCTTCAGTGGAATCACACCCTGTATGTGAAACTGCATACCCGACCTAGGGGCCACAGGGCAGCTGTTTTGCTCGAATGGATCCTGAAGGGGTGCAGCATAGCAAGAGCTTTAAAATCTATCCAGTTGGTCTTTTCTTTACCTCTGACAGAACGAGCTTGCTCTACCCTTTAGCAGTGTGGAGGAAAGAGTGCACAACCCTCTCCCAAAGGGGACATGGGGCCTACCAGGAGAGAAAGGCCCCTTGAGGAGCTGAGTCCAGGTAGGCAGCCAGTCATGTCAAACACACTCCCGCTGCTTGCTTCTTCATGGGCACTCCCACAATCAGCTAGGAATGTCTTTGCAAGGATCTCAAAAGGAAGGGAAGATACATGGCCCTGTCTCTGGAACTTCAGTCCTCTGAGCAGATCTGGAGGTCTTGAGTTGTATAAGCAAACCTGTTCCTTCCAAATAGAGGCTTGCAAACACATACCCGGTGGCTGCCTCTTCTTCCCTGAAGAAGGCTTTCTTTCCCCACATGCTGCAAACTCCCTGTCCCAATCTCCAGGAATAGCGCTTCTTGAAGTTCCTTCCTTACAGGCAGTTATCCCTGAGCTTAGTACCATAGGGAGTAGCCCCACACTCACAGGGAAAGGCAGAGACTCCTCCAGACATCTCCTCTATCCCCTTTGCTCTGGAGGAGAGCTCTAGTGAGCCTACGTCTTTCAGGAAAATACTTGACTTTGACGGGAACTCACCCTGTTTGTGAACCTGCATACCCAACCATTGGCCACAAGGCACCTGTTTCAGTAAAGTAGGCCCTGAAGTGGTGCAGCCTATCAAGATCTTGAAAATCCATTCAGTTGCTGTTTTTGTACCTCTGACAGAGCGAGCTTTGCTCCACCCTTTGGCAGTGTGGAGAAAAGAGGGTACAACACCCTCCCCAAGAGGACATGGGGCCTACTTCGAGAGGAAAGGCCCCTTGAGGAGTTGAGGCCAGGAAGGCACACAGTCGTGTCAAACAACCTGCTGCTTGCCTCTTCATGGGCACTTCTGCTATCAGCTAGGGATGTCTTTGCAAGGATTGCAAAGGCAAGGGGAAACACACAGCCCTGCCTCTGGAACTTTGGTCCTCTGAGCAGATCTGGAGGTCTTGAAGTTAACTTGTTCCTTCCAAATAGAGGCTTGCAAACACTCTCCGGATGGCTGGCTCTTCTTGCCCGAAGGAGGCTCGCTTGCCCCTCATCCCACAAACTCCATTTCCTAGCCTCCAGGAATAGCGCTTCTTGCAGTTCCTTTCTTAAGGGCAGTTATCCCTATGGTCCCTGAGCTTGGGGCCATAGGAGGTACCCCCACACTCACATGGAAAGGCAGAGCCATCTCCACACATCTCTTCAGTCCCCTTTACTCTGGAGGAGAGCTCTTGTGAGCCTAGGAGTGTCAGGAAAGCTTTCACAGGAACACACCCTGTTTGTGAACATGCATACCCAACCTAGGGGCCACAGGGCACATGTTTCGGTAAAGTGGGCCCTGAGGGGGTGCAGCCTAGAAAGAGCTTGAAAATCCATCCAATTGCTGTTTTTGTACCTCTGACGGAGCGAGCTTTGCTCCACCCTTTGGCTGTGTGGAGGGAAGAGGGCACTAACCCCCTCCCCAACGGGAAATGAGGCCTACTTCGAGAGGAACAGCCCCTTGTGGAGTTGAGGCCAGAAAGGCACACAGTCGTGTCAAACACACTCCCACTGCTTGCTTCTTCATGGGCACTCCCGCTATCAGCAAGGAATGTCTTTGTAAGGATTGCAAAGGGAAGGGGAGATACACGGCCCTGCCTCTGGAACATCGGTCCTCTGAGCAAATCTGAAGGTCTCCCGTTGGATAAGTGAACCTGTTCCTTCCAAATAGAGGCTTGCAAATACACTCTGGATTGTTGACTCTTCTTCCCCGAGGGAGGCTGTCTTTCCCCGCATCCTGGGAACACCCTGTCCTAGTCCTGGAAGAGCGCTTCTTGGAGTTTCTTTCTTAGGGTCAGTTATCCTTGAGCTTGGGGCCATAGGGAATAGCCCCAAACTTACAGGGAAAGGCAGGGAATGTTCACATATCTCTTCTGTCCCCTTTTCTCTGGAGGAGAGCTCTAGTGAGCCTAGGTCTGTCAGGAAAATTCCTGGCTTTGACGGGAACACACCCGGTGTGTGAACCTGCATACCCGACCTAGGGGCCACAGGGCACCTGTTTCGCTTGAGTGGGCCCTGAATTGGTGGAGCCTAGCAAGAGTTTGAAAATCCATCCAGTTGCTGCTTTTGCACCTCTTACAGGGTGAGCTTTGCTGCACACTTTGGCAGTGTGGAGGGAAGAGGGCACAACCCCCTCCCCAAGGGGACATGGGGCCTACTTCGAGAGGAAAGGCCCTTTGAGGAGTTGAGGCTAGGAAGGCACACAGTCATGTCAAACACACTCCCACTCCTTGCCTCTTCAGGGCCAGTAGTGCTATCAGCAAGGAATGTCTTTGCAAGTATCTCAATGGAAAGGGGAGATAAACGCCCCTGCCTCTGCAACTTCGGTCCTCTGAGCAGATCTGGAGGTCTCGAGTTGTATAAGCAAACCTGTTCCTTCCAAACAGAGGCTTGCAAACACATGCCAGGTGGCTGCCTCTTCTTTCCCAAAGAAGGCTCGCTTTCCCTGCATGCTGTGAACTCCCTGTCCCAACCTCCAGGCATAACACTTCTTGCAGTTCCTTTCTTAGGGGCAGTTATCCCTGAGTATGGGACCCTAGAGAGTAGCACCACACTCACATGGAAAGGCAGAGCCACCTCCACACATCTCTTCAGTCCGCGTTACTCCAGAGGAGAGCTCTTGTGAGCCTAGGTCTGTCAGGAAAATTCTTGACTTTGATGGGAAGACAGTATGTGTGTGAACCTGCATACACCACCTATGTGCCACAGGAAACACTCAAGGCACCTGTTTCCCTCGAGTGGGCCCTGAAGCAGTGCAGCCTAACAAGAGCTTGAAAATCCATCCAATTGTTGTTTTTGTACCTCTGACAGAGCGAACTGCTGCACCCTTTGGCAGTGTGGAGGGAAGAGGGCACAACTCCCTCCCCAAGGAGATATGGGGCCTACTTTGAGAAGAAAGGCCCTTTGAGGAGTTGAGTCCAGGAAGGTACACAGTCATATCAAACACACTCCCGCTGCTGGTTTCTTCATGGGCACTCCCACTTTCAGCTAGGAATATATTTGCAAGGATGTCAAAGGGAAGGGGAGATACATGGCCCTGCCTCTGGAACTTCAGTCCTCTGAGCAGATCTGGAGGTCTTGAGTTGTATAAGCAAACCTGTTCCTTCCAAATAGAGGCTTGCAAACACATGTTGGCTGGCTCCCTCTTCTTCCTCGAAGAAGGCCTGCTTTCCCCGATGATGTATACTCCCTGTCCCAGCCTCCAGGAATAGCTCTTCTTGGAGTTTCTTTCTTAGGGTCAGTTATCCCTGAGCTTGGGGCCATAGGGAATAGCCCCACACTCACAGGGAAGGACAAAGCCTTCTCCACACATCTCTTCCATCTCCTTTGCTCCAGAGGAGAGCTTTAGTTAGCCTAGGACTGTCAGGAAAATTCATGGCTTTGACAGGAACACACCCTGTTTGTGAACATGCATACCCAACCTAGGGGCCACAGGGCACCTGCTCCGGTAAAGTGGGCCCTGAGGGGGTGCAGCCTAGCAAGAGCTTGAAAATCCATCCAATTGCTGTTTTGGACAGAGCGAGCTTTGCTCCACACTTTGGCAGTGCGGAAGGAAGAGAGCCCAAACCCCTTCCCAAGGGGCATGGGGCGATGGCACCCTACTCCAGTATCCTTGCCTGGAAAATCCGATGGACAGAGGAACCTGGTAGGCTACAGTCCATGGGGTTGCAAAGAATCAGACATGACTGAGCAACTTCACTTTCACTTTTCACTTTCATGCACTGGAGAAGGAAATGGCAACCCACTCCAGTATTCTTGCCTGGAGAATCCCAGGGACGGGAGCCTGGTGGGCTGCGGTCTATGGGGTCACACAGAGTCGGACATGACTGACGTGACTTAGCAGCAGCAGCAACCACAATTATACTGTTATAATTGTGGTTAGTAAATAACTATTCCTTCTCATTCTATACATGTACTTCAAGAATTACTTTCATCAAAAAGACAGAATATAAGCCAAACCATAATATAATACTTGTTGTTCAATAAGATTTTGATACAAAGAAATGGAAGGGAAAATATCTTTTAAATGCAGATACAATTTCTAACTTTTTCTAAATAAAGCTGTTTAATTGTGGCCCAATTTGGGTTATTTGAATATCTTCCACTTACACTATATTAGACTAACAATTCACAATGCTATTTTAAGGTCTAACCCAAGTTTTCACTTAAAATACCATTTACTTACTCTGTAGTCCCAAGTGATAATCCCTCAAACATTTAATGAAACATAAGACAGCATCACATGGACTCATCATGTCCACCAAACCCTTCCCTTCCTGGTGCACAACCTGGTGTTTTATTTTGAAGGAAGAAATGAGCAAAGAGGGAACAGTTTGGCTTGTTACACTTGGCTGTGGGCTGACAGTTGCTGGTAGCCCCCTGTGTAGCCTAAGCTCCTGGTCTGAGCAAAGAACAATGCTGCATCTGGAACTCCCTGTGTTAGGCTCCAAGGGTGCTCATGGGATTACAACAGCTGTGCTGTGACCCATGTATGATGAGGAGAGCAAAAGATGACCCCCAACTCCACCAGCAGCCCCCCATATATATGCCCCCCTCAGTGGATCCATCTTGATGGTTAAGCTTTGAATGCCGAACACCGAGATTCTTGTAGGCTCTGGTACCTGATTACAGGCAGAAGGAAAAGCAGATTCTCTAAGTTGGAAGCTCACATTTGTTCAAACTTAAGATTAAAATGTTATTAGGTGGATTTGTATATTCTGAGAAAAGAGTGTTTAAAAGCCAGAGAAAACCACAAATCAAAAACCAGAATAAATACTTACAATTCCAGTCATGTCTTAGTTTTATTTTATAGAGTGACTTTTCCCTTTTCTGCCTACAAACCTTTCAGCTTCCTTTACTCTAGATGGGGAGAAAATACGTGATATAAACAAAGACTTACAAAGATCACTACAGTCCATCTATAGTAGGTGAGCAAGTATCATGAAGGATTTGATTTATTAGAGAAAAATAATACCACATAGACAAGAATGTTACCTGATACTTGATTTAAAAACATAATAGAACTAGAGGTGAATTCATCCAGTGGCTCTTAACATGGAATCAAAGAAGGCTGAATGGAATAGGACACAAGCACGTTTATATTTTTAGGCATACTAAAGGAGTCTTAAACACAGGAAAATAAAGAAATAGCCATCATATTCAAGTGAGGGTGCAAAGATTGGCTCCATTATATAAATGGGGATGGCATTACTACACAAATTAGAAGCATTAATAAAATAAGCAGTATCATATAAGAACTCATATGTTTGTTAAAAGTGATCTCAGATGCAGTTTCCACATTATATTTCCCCAGGCATGGAAATCTATACAATGAATATTTGGGACAGGTTTGTTTGCTTGTTTGTTTGTTTTTTAATTGAGCTTCATCAAGCATGGGAACCAGTCACTTGAAAACAGAAAATAGAGACTGAGCAGTAATGTTTGAACACATCTAGGATTTCCTTTTAAACACATGCTTCAAGGAAAACAGTATTGAATTTATAAGAGGAACAGTTAAAAGAGAAGATCATTGGAAGGGAGGTTGCACAGCAAGTCTGGCCCTGTGGTCTGATGCTGGGGTAGCATCTGCTCACTTGGCCCCCTGTATCCCTCAGGGAGGACGGGGGCTCAAGAATGCAGAACAGTATCACTACTAGGACTGCCCAGATCTCCTGCAAAGATCCAAAAATTTTCACTTTAAGAGTTCTTTAGAGGGCTTCCCTGGTGATCCAGTGGCTTCTCCCAATGCAGGGGCCTGGGTTCAATCTCTGGTCAGTGAACTAAATCCCATACACTGCAAATAAGAGTTTGCATGCCACAACTAAAGATCCCATGTGTGGCAACTAGGTCTTAACCTAGTACAGCTTAAAAAAGGGGGGGGCACTAAAAGTTCTTTATAAAATGTTATGAATGATTGCTTCTACTAAGCAAATAGTAAGAAATATGTGTATTAGTTGCTCAGTTGTGTCCGACTCTTTGTGACTCCATCAACTATCTCCTTCCAAGTTCCTCTGTCCATGGTATTCTCTAGGCAAGAATACTGGAATAGGTTGCCATTCCTTTCTCCAGGGGATCTTCTCAACCCAGGGATTGAACCCAGGTCTCCTGCATTGAAGACAGATTCTTTATTGCCTGAGCCACCAGTGAAGCTCAAGAAATATGTAGACTGGAATTCTACTAATAAAAACAGGTGCCATTAGAAAGAAAATAACCTACTAGGTTAATTTATTTTTAATATTGTGATTCTCCTTGGGAATTAAAAGTAGAATACTTCTGGAGAAACTGACAAAGCTGTGATTTATCTTAATAAAAGACTTATGGAGATTTTGAAACTTGTTTCCTGAAAGAAATGAGTTATAAACATGTTTCTTAAGCCTGATGGCAAAATTTCTAATGACAGAATTCATCTCCTGTGCAGCTGAATGAATCCCTGTTTTTAAACAACAGAATGAAACAAATCATTGAGTGCAGCAGCTATGAGCTCACAGTATGGCACGATGGATCAAAGTAACTCTATTTTTTTAATAGTGAAAAAATCCAGTAGATCCTCTCTTAAATTTATTTAGAACTCTTTAAGGCATTTTGTAATATTTAAAAAACAAAACAAAACGTGTGCTTCACAAGTATTTAGACCACCAAAGCATATTAATTTTCTTACTATCTTAATTTCTAAGTACCACAGAAAGCTCAGTCTAATACAAACATTTTAAGTTTTACACAGAAAACAAGTGTGGCCGTTTCTACAACAGGAAAACTAGAGCATGTGGTCAGGATGCCTGAGTCAGTGCAGGGCTGAGGGCCCTGAAACCCAGGTAAGAATCACAGGTGTGTGCAGATGCCAAGGATGTTGCCCCAGCTCAGGGTTCAGGGCAGTTGTGCACCGAGAGATTTCAAAGAAAAATCTTAGTTTTCCATACTTTCCTTAGAAGTGGAAATGGGGCTGAGAGCATGGACTCTGTATAGAATAACCTGGGAGTACTTCAGGGGATCCTGCTGCCCTAGGACTCCCCACCGAGGCCAGAGCTTCCTCCACCCTACTGGTTCAGGCTCTGGATATGAACATGACTGATGGGGCAAGTGGTTCCTGTGTTCCCAGACTCTTGGTTGCACACATGGCTGAGCTAGGAGCTGGGCCCTGGGTGCCAGATGGCCAAGAGGGTTCCCAAAGTCAGGTGCAGAGGAATTTTGGAAAAGCAGCTCCCAGGCCAGGTGGCTCTGTTTCAGGTCAGTCTCCTAGGATGTGCTTGCTTGGCAGCAGGAGATGTGGGCCCTTGTGGGCAGCTCTGTGAGCAAGCCCATCTATCCTAAGCCTCCTAGCAAATGCTGCTCCCAAATGCCAGTTCTCTTTCAACAAAATTCTGACAAGACTTTTCCCCCACACTTTAGGCAGGGAAAAAAAAACGTGTCCCTGGAGGTGAGCTGGCAGAAGTAAGAGGAAAAATCCTGAGGGAAGAGGGGATGGAGAGGCCCCAGTCCGCTCCTGCTCATGCATTCCTCTGGGCACTGGGGATAGTCCATGAGCTCAAAGTGCAAGCCTGCTGATAACCCCTTTCCCTTCTGCCTCACCCCTTAGTCAATGATTCCTAAAAAATTTTAAACTGTTTAGGAAAATGAAGTTCATTACATAACTAGATACTAAGTGAAAAGGCATAGTGGTGTTAACATTTCAAATAACAAACAAAAATGAACTACACATCCTACTTGGAAAGGAAAAGGGAATAGGACCTCCTTCACAAAGGGCTTCCCTGATAGCTCAGTTAGTAAAGAATCCGCTCACAATGCAGGAGACCTGGGTTTGATCCCTGGGTTGGGAAGATCCCCTGGAGGAGGGAAAGGCTACCCACTCCAGTATTCTGGCCTGCAGAATTCTACGGGCTAGTCCATGGGGTCGCAAGGAGTCAGACACGACTGAGCGACTTTCACTTCACTTCACTTCACTTCACTTCACTTCACTTCACTTCACTTCACAAAGACAGAAAGCAGCCTGGTGAACAAGGAAGAAGCCAGGGCTTGGCATTTGAGTTTAACTTCCAGTGAGGCACTTGAGTTTAACTTCCAGTGAGGATGGGGATGGGGGTCTGTGGATGGTGCAGAGATATAACTCTTGCAAGATTGATGATGATTTCTTTCTAATGTTACCGTGCCCTTGATTAAAGGCATTCCTTTAAGACTTTACCTTGTTAGTCAGTCTCCCAACAGAAACAAAAGCCATAGATATGCTGCTGTTGTCATTCAATTGAAAGGGAAGGGAGCCACTCCTCTAACACTGAGCAGTATTAATCCAGTCTAAGTGGACTTATATGCAGAATACATCATGAGAAATGCTGGACTGGAAGAAACACAAGCTGGAATCAAGATTGCTAGGAAAAATATCAATAACCTCAGATAAGCAGATGACACCACCCTTATGGCAGAAAGTGAAGAAGAACTAAAGAGACAATGAAAGTGAAAGAGGAGAGTGAAAAAGTTGGCTTAAAGCTCAACATTCAGAAAACGAAGATCATGGCATCTGGTCCTATCACTTATTGGGAAATAGATGGGGAAACAGTGGAAACAGTGTCAGACTTTATTTTTCTGGGTTCCAAAATCACTGCAGATGGTGACTGCAGCCATGAAATCAAAATACGCTTACACATTGGAAGAAAAGTTATGATCAACCTAGAGAGCATATTCAAAAGCAGAGACATTACTTTGCCGACTAAGGTCCATCTAGTCAAGGTTATGGTTTTTCCAGTAGTCATGTATGGATGTGAG
>SJYA01005717.1:0-24174 GCA_006410615.1 Neotragus moschatus | reverse complement strand
AAAAAAAAATTACTCCCCAAACTGTAAGCTAACAGCAATAAAGCATTGCTATTTTTTATTATTGTTCAGTCACTCAGTCATGTCTGACTCTTTGTGACCCCATATACTGCAGCATGTCAGGCTTCCTTGTCCTTCACTATCTCCTGGAGTTTGCTCAAACTCATGTCCATTGAATCAGTGATGACATCCAACCATCTCATCCTCTATTGTCCCCTTTCCCATACAATGTCTGGACTTCACCTGGTTGGAGATAACCCGTTGTTCATCTTTGTATTCCCTTNTCATGTCTGACTCTTTGTGACCCCATATACTGCAGCATGTCAGGCTTCCTTGTCCTTCACTATCTCCTGGAGTTTGCTCAAACTCATGTCCATTGAATCAGTGATGACATCCAACCATCTCATCCTCTATTGTCCCCTTTCCCATACAATGTCTGGACTTCACCTGGTTGGAGATAACCCGTTGTTCATCTTTGTATTCCCTTTGCCTAGTACAATGCTCACACTAAATAAAAATAAGGGTATTAGCTTTCAAGATAACATAGAAATGTGGAGACATGCAATTATATACAACAAAGTCCAATTAATCCAACCATGCAAAAGGTAGCTTAAAAATCAAACAGAAAGAGAGAAATAAGTGTAGGAGATTTAGAGACTGCTTCACAGGCTAATTTTCAGTTGAGCATCAAAAGATAAGTAAAATAAAGAAAAGGGAGAGAGTACAGGAAAGGTATTATTCTAGGTGTAGTTGGACAGAATTGAGCGAATTCACTTTTATTTTTCACTTTCATACATTGGAGAAGGAAATGGCAACCCACTCCAGTGTTCTTGCCTGGAGAATCCCAGGAACAGGGGAGCCTGGTGGGCTGCTGTCTATGGGGTCGCACAGAGGCAGACACGACTGAAGCGACTTAACAGTAGCAGCAGCAGCAGGCATTAGAAAAGATATTCTGTGGGGACATAGACTACAATGTGAATACATAGTAAGGTATTAAATATACAAGAATATATCAAAATAATTTTTTTAATACTGTAAGTATTTATATTTCATTTTCAAATTTTTGCCATTTTTCATAACTTGGTGAAGACAATGATGGAAAACAAAGCAATTTGTTATTTATACTTTGCCATGGTGACATAACTATCCCTGTATGTTTTTAGTTGTGAAATAAAAATGGAAAACATCACTGAAGTCAAAGTTAACGAAAGTTACAAAAGAAAAAAAGGAAGCAATCAGCATTCAATTATTTTACTAGTGAGACATATCTGAAAATGAAAGTGAAAGTTATTTCAGTCAGGTTTGGCTCTTTATGACCCCATAGACTATACATAAATTTCATGGAATTCTCCAGTCCAGAATACTGGAGTGGGTATGCTTTGCATTCTCCAACTGATCTTCCTGACCCAGGAATCGAAGCAGATTCTTTACCAATTAAGCTATGAGGGACATATCTAGACTGCATCAATAATCAATCACAAGTATTCATTGCCGATCTACTATATATATATATATATATATATTCGGTCCAGTGCTATGTTACAGAATTCCTAAAGGAGGGCATAGCAATACACGCCAATATTGTTGCCTAGAGAATTCCATGGTCAGAGGAGCCTGGAGCCTGATGGGCTACAGTCCATAGGGTCACAAAGAGACATGACTGAAGCGACTCAGCATGTATGCATGCTACTGAATGAGATATAAAACAGATCAAGTCCTCTTGGTGCTTTATTATTCTGTTACGAACATGACAGATTTACTATCAGGGCTGTACTTCTTGATACTAAATCATAATAAAGATGTCCTCAATTTCCTCTTGCTTCAATAATGAGGTAAATTACTCATGTTTTAGTTTCAGTTTTCTTTTTTGCTAAAATTTTAATTTTATCCTTTGGTTCCTCCAGTTTAGGCTGTTTCTTTACACACAAATATATCAGAAAGATGGATTCCTAAATAGTTTCATCTGATTAGTCGTGAATACTATACTGATACTCGTGAATACTATCTCTTTTCCTTCTCCTCTTGCTTCCCCCCCCCCGCCCCCACTTATTTACCCTATTTGAGAAAATTGTCTCTTTCATGGTTCATGTCTTATACATTGGCCAAAGCCCAAGCTTGACCACTTATCTGGGTACTTTTTATCTTAATCTCAGTTACTAACATTTGGAGTTCAATAATCAGATTGCAGGAGTTTAAAATAGTCCTTTCACTTCTGGGAAGAAGTTAAGATGATCTTATTTTTGAAGAAGATTCAATTCAGAGGGAGATAATTAGTTCATATATTTAGGGACATAAGAGATGGAGACTAAAGACTTGGGAAAGTGGTGTGCATACATATGTATGTGGGGTGTGTGTGTGTGTGTGTGTGTGAGGGGGTGGTTTATTTGAGCATTTGAGCACATGGATGTAACTGTTCAAGCTAGTATTGCCTATGGACTTGGCAGTGATACGAATCAGTAAAGCAGTTCTTTTAATTTAACTTTTTTAAGCTCTGTTTCTGGTTTTTAATAACTAAAGAGCTCTGCTTAACATAAACATATGTACTTGCTTATCATCATGGTGTATGCTACAAAGAAAAATATAGCTTGTATGGCAGTGTATTAAGGCTTCCCATGCAGTGCTAGTGGTAAAGAATCTTGGTGCTAACACAGGAGGCACAAGAGATATGGGTTTGATCCCATGGTTGGGAAAATCTCTAGGTTAGCAAATGGCAACCCGCTTCAGTATTCTTGCCTGGAAAATTCTACGGACAGAGGGGCCAGGCAGGCTATAGTCCATGGGGCTGCAAAGAGTTAGACATGACTAAGCATGTGAGTGTGCATGTACATACACACACAGGACAGTATATTCATAAGAAGGATACCTTTGGAAAATAGAAAAGCCATATATAAATAAGTGAACTTATTTTTAAACACAATTTATGTTAAACAGTTATCAGCTTTGCATGTAAGAACTAAAATGTAACCCAGAAAGTCTGTATGAAAATTTACAAATAAAAAAATGAACTTGTGAACCTCATTCTACCATTTGATCATTCAATCCAAACTGAAGAAATGATTTGATCTTCATAGCTGATTTATATATTTTACATTTTTCTCTGGTAGAAATAAGAAAGACAATGACTGGGTGAAGAATGTAAAGTGAATATTTGATATAATTAATCACAGCATTCAGGTCAACAGAGCATGAGAAGCAATTTTTGATACTGAATGTATTGACTAATCAGATGAAACTATTTAGAAATCCATCTTTCTGATATATTTGTGTGTAAAGAAACAGCCTAAACTGGAGGAACCAAAGAATAAAATTAAAATCTTAGCAAAAAAGAAAACTGAAGTTAAAACATGAGTAATTTACCTCAATATTGAAGCAAGAGGAAATTGAGGACATCTTTATTATGATTTAGTATCAAGAAGTACAGCCCTGATATTAGATGTTACCTTTTATCCTTACATTCACAATAGTTTCTCCTTTTGTATTCACCTTCATATTTTTTCCTTAGTTTGTCTATGTGGCCATTGTCTACCTTGCCAAAGAGACATGGTACTGATTTTGTTTTCAGATTGAATGGCTTTGAAAATCATTCAAGTGTACATTTACTAAGTCAGGAGTGAGTCAAATTTTGTGTGTTTAATTCACCTAGAGGCAACTTTTGCCTTTCTTTTGTTCTATCTATACATTTTTTTCACCTTGCACATTAGTGTTCTCAGAATGAGTTTATGAAACTGAAAGCTTGCTCATAAACAGAACAGTCTATATTTTTGGCAATTCTTAGTTGAAAAACAATTGCTTTTACAGATCAATGTCAGATAAGTCTAAGTTCATAAGTGCTATTTCCTAAAGCTTAAAAATCAATAGTTATATCCCTCTGGATTTCTTAGTGCAGCCATTCACAGCTGAGGTGGTATAAAACACAAGATAATAAATTGCAAGTAGGCATTTCCAGCCATCAGGGCTTCATTCTAAATAACCTTAATTATAAATAACCAACCAATGATCCAGTCTCTTACAGGTACTGGAAGTAAAGCAACTAGAACACTAATCAGTGAAACAATTTGTAAAATAAAACTAATATCTCAAACTTACTTTTTAATATGAAATCTTGTTTGTCTTACATAAAAAAAAAGAGATTTTTTGTCTTAATACGTCTATCATGTACCTCAGTCCATAAAATAACTCTCAAGATGTCTTTATACTGAGTCCAGCAAACTAAATTGGAAAACTTGTTTGAATTCTAATTATATACATATCATTTACAGGGGCATCTTTTTTCATCAGTAAAACTATGTTCTTAAAAACACTATCTTCTCCAAACAGACAGATGTTCCGAAACACATAGAGATATTAAACAAAAATTAACTGAAGCACATAATTTTGTTTGCTAAAAGAACAGGTCACATGGATTTTAAATTTCTATTAGGTTTGTACAAAAGTAATTTCAGTTTTGCATGGTTGAAATATGCCATTTGATATTGGAATACATTCTTAAATGTATGATTACATTTTATCTCACTTTAATACACATTTAATGCTTTATTTTTTTTCTAATGAATTATTACTTGCTGTTTATCTCATACTCATTTAAGACTATGTAAATGATATTAGACAAATTACAAATGTGAACAATTTTCTTATACAAGTTTAAAATAGGTCATAGAGCAGTGAAGACAACTCACAACAAAAACAACAAGGCATTTAGCCCAGGAACTGCTAATGAATGTATGGTGCAGTGGTGGTTCCAGAGGATTTGCAAAGCAGATGAGAACCTTAAAGGTGAGGATCACAGTGGCCAGCCATTGGAAGTTGACAATGACCAACTGAGAGAATCATCAAAGCTGATCCTCTTACAAATATATGAGAAGTTACCCAAGAATTCAATGTCAATCATTCTATGGTCCTTTGGCATTTGAAATAAATTGGAAAGGTGCAAAAGCTTGATAAGTGAGTGCATCATGAGTTGACCACAAATCAAAAAAAATCAACATTTCTAAGTGTCATCTTCTCTTATTCTATGCAACAACAATGAACCATTTCTCAGTTGGACTGTGACATGCGATGAAAAGTGCATTTTATACAACAATGGGCAATGACCAACCTGGACCAAGAAGAAGCTCAAAAGCACTTCCCGAAGCCAAACTTGCACCAAAAAATGTCATGGTCACTATTCGGGTAGTCTGCTACCAGTATGATCCAATACAAGTTTCTGAATCCCAGTAAAACCATTACTTCTGAGAATTATACTCAGCAGATTGATGAGATACACCAGAAATTGCAATGCCTGCAGCCAGCATTGATCAACAGAAAGAACCCAATTCTTCTCCACGACAATTCATAACCACATTTCACACAACCAATGCTTCAAAAGTTGAACAAATTGAGCCACAAAGTTTTGCCTCATCTGCCATATTCACCTGACCTGTTGCCAACTGATTACCACTTCTTCAAGCATATCAACAACTTTTTACAGGGAAAATACTTCCATAACCATCAAGATGCAAAAAATGCTTTCCAAGAGTTCATCAAATCCTGAAGTATGAATTTTTATGCTACAGGAATAAACACTTATTCCTTGTTGGCAAAAATGTGTTGATTGTAATTGTTCTTATTTTGATTAATAAAGGTGTGTTTGACCCTAATTATAATGATTTAAAATTCAGGGTCTGCGCTACAAATACTTTTCCACCAACCTAGTACCTATTGACTGCAAGGAGATAAAACCAGTCAATCCTAAAGGACATCAATCTTGAATATTCATCGGAAGGACTGATGCTGAAGCTGAAGCACCAAGACTTTGACCACCTGATGCAAAGAGCCAACTCATTAGAAAAAGTCCTGATGATCAGAAACCTTGAAGGCAGGAGGAAATTGGAAAACAGAGGATGAGATAGTTCGATGGTATCACTGACTTAATAGACAATTGTTTGAGCAAGCTCTGGGAGATGGTGAAAGACAGAGAAGCCTGGGTGCTCAGACTATGGGGTCACAAGGAGGCAGACACGTCTGAGTGACTGAATAACAATACCTATTGATGGAAATTATAGCAGGACATAAACAACAACAAAATGAAATGAGACATCACATCGTCTGCCACAGAGAGAAACAAAGCATATCCCATTTTTCTTATAGGAAAATTATCTATTGAGCTTCTTACGTGCATAAGATTAAAATCTCTCATCACATGTATCTCAATGAAAGTGTGAAAGTGAAAGTCACACTGTCATGTCCAAGTCTTTGCAACCCCATGGAACAGTCCATGAAATTCTCCAGGCGAGAATACTGAAGTGAGTAGCAGTTTCCTTCTCTAGAGGATGTTCCCAACCCAGGGATCTAACCCAAGTCTCCCTCATTGCAGGTGAATTCTTTATCAGCTGAGCATAATAATACTGGAGTGGGTAGCCTATCCCTTCTCAAGGGGATCTTCCTGACACAGAAATCAAACTGGGGTCTCCTGCATTGCAGGTAGATTCTTTATCAGCTAAGCTACCAGGGAAGCCTCTTTTTAATGAAAATCCGGCAATTATATTCAAGATCATGAGACTTCCTGCTTCTATAAAACATCCTGATCACAAAAGAAGTAGGATACGAAGAAGACAAATTCCATTTCTGTGAGTAAAAACCCCAGTGATGTCAGGAATAGATTCCACAGACATTGTGTTGCCTTTGTCTCTGTGCTCCGGTGTTTAATAAAAGTTTTCCCCTAATCCAGTGAACTTTACTTACGGTATTAAAGAAATCTGGAGAAGTAAGAAATGTCATTAATACATCTTTTGTGACAAAGTACTATTCTTCAGTTATAGTTTCCTTGCCTATGGAAATGAAAATATCAACCATAAGTTTTAAGTTTTCTTCTCTAAGAGCCATTCTACATAATTATACTGCAAATTCTAAGTGCATTTCTATAAAAGAATGTGTTTGCCATTGTAGTTTAGTCTATTCAATTGAATACTTTTGTCTCAGTTATGTTGGAATATTTGTCTTCATTAGGTATTCATCATCCTCAGCTTACCTATGCTCAATGGGATACTGCTGTTAGAAGAAAGGAATGAAATTCTTTCTAACTCATGAGTTAGAAGAAATTTATCAAGAATATTGTGAATGCTTTATTTTTGACTTCTGTTTGACCTTGAACCAGAAAATACTTATTGAAAAATAAGAATAGTGCTTAATTGTCATTACTCACAGACTATAATAAACAAGGTACCTTAGGTGATGCCAAACTTGTGCTGAGATTAAACCTTGAGCACACTTTTAGTACAATGTCTACACTTTGGGGTTCATGGTAAATGTTGCAGTATAGGCAGTTTCTGTGAGGACAGAAGTTTTCCTTTTGTATAAGTTGCTTATAATAAGCAAGACAATCTCATTATTTTTCTTTTGATTAAATGGAAATGATCCTCAAAGTTAATATGAAATGTAGTTCCATTTTTTGAAGAATGATGTAAGGCTTTTCCTTTTTCTGCATATATGATTAAAAGTAAGATTATATTTTATATGAGTCTTTTTCTTATATTCCTTAAATAGTGTTGCCTTATTTCAGTGGAGAGCCAAACTTACCTGACAGAAGAGAATAAAAGTAGGTTATCTATTCTTATATATTCATTTTTTCATATAATAAAACAGAGAAATTTAGAAGACGTTGAAAGGCCTAGATCTATGGTGTATTATTATAAAACACAGAATATCACTCAGACTGAATGTGTGAAAGATTCTGGTTTCACTTCTTGCAATTCCTCTGATTTTCAGTATGCTCATTTATGAAATGAGGACAGTAGCAGTGCTATCCCTAAGAGTTCACTTTAATTATTTAATACATTAATGTGGGTAAAAACTTAAAGTAGTATCTGGCAAAAAAAAATTTTCCTAATAGCTATCACATAAAGCAGTAGAATAAAGGTTCATAACATTTAAATACACTTCAGGAAAGTCACATATTTGAGCTTGTTATTAAAAACTTGAAGAAACAATTTAAAATAAACAAATGATAATAAACATGTAAATTAGTTTTTTTATGAATTTGTTAACTTTGTACTTTCCTATTGGATCAAATTTCCAACATCCATTGGATTACAGATAAAGCAAGGACATTCCAGAAAAATATCTACTACTGCTTCATTGACTACACTAAAGTCTTTTACTGTATGATCACAATAAACTGTGGAAAATTCCTAAAGAGATCAGAATATCAGACCACCTGATCTTTCACCTGATAAGTCTATACGCTGGTCAAGAAGCAACAGTTAGAACTGGGTGTGGAACGACAGACTGATTCCAAATTCCCAAAGGAGTACATCAAGGCTGTACATTGTCACCCTGCTTTTTTTTAAACTTATATGTAGAGTACATAACACAAGATGCTTGGAGGGATAAATCACAAGCTGGAATCAAGATTGCTGGCAGAAATATCAATAACCTAAGAAATGCAGATGACACCACCTTAATGCAGAAAGCAAAAAGGAACTAAGGAGCCTCTTGATGAAGGTGAAACAAGAGAGTGAAAAAGCTGGCTTCAAACTCAACATATAGAAAACTTAGATTATGGCATTTAGTCCCACCACTTCATAGCAAACAAATGGGGAAACAATGGAAACAGTGACAGACTTTATTTACTCAGGCTCCAAAATCACTGCAGATGGTGACTGCAGCCATGAAATAAAAAGATGCTTGCTCCTTGGAATAAAAGCTATGATAAAATTAGACAGCATATTCAAGAACAGAGACATTACTTTGCCAACAGAGTTCCGTCTAGTCAAGGCTATGGTTTTTCAAGTGGTCATGTATGCATGTGAGAGTTGGACTATAAAGAGGGCTGAGCACTGAAGAATTGATGCCTTTGAACTGTGTTGCTGGACAAGACTTTTGAGAGTCCCTTGGACAGCAAGGAGATCAAACCAGTCTATCCTAAAGGAAATCAACCCTGAGTATTCATTGGAAAGACTGATGCTGAAGTTGGAGCTCCAATACTTTGGTTATCTGATGCGAAGAACCGACTCACTGGAAAAGACCCTGATGCTGGGAAAGATTATGGGCATGAAGAGAAGGGGGTGACAGACAACGAGATGGTTGGATGGCATTATCAATTTAATGGGCATGAGTTTGAGCAAACTCCGGGAGATAGTGAATGACAGGGAAGGTTGTCATGCGGCAGTCCATGGGGTTACAAAGAGCTGGCATTGCTGAGCACATGAATAACAACTGGACAATATTTTGCGAGAGGACAAGTAAACATTCAGAATTAGATGTCTAAAGAGTTTGTGACAATGGACAGAGTTTTCATTGTAGAAGGGGTTTATTGTTTTTTTTTTTTTATTGTGTTTTGAAATATTTTTTGTCATATTTTTTTTGGTTGAAAAAAAGGAAACTTATCAGCTATACTCCATGGGCTGATTCTGACATCTGAAAGAGAAAACTTGGTTTCTTTAAAACTTCATAGGACTCAAACACAAGAAGTATCACTTCAATGTCTAGTGAGAGAGTGTGAGATGTAATTTGAGAGAGGGTCATCACGCACAAGCCAGGTGACTTAATGGAGGACTGGGAGTTGTGGAGCCATTGGGAGGCATAGGCACTGCTAGTTAAAAGTGAATTCCTGTCCACAAGGGCTACTGTAAGACTCTCAGGCAGCTTCATAGAGATGAGACAAGGATGAGATGAAGCTGGGGAGAATTAAAAAAAAAAAAAAAAGCCAATGTGTAATAAGTAGCACACACACACACACACACACACACACACACACACACAACCACACAATGTTTATGAGTAACATGATATGTCTCTTGGAAGCTTCCCCAATCATTGGAAGCCTTGGAAGAAGAGTACCTAACAGAAGGAAGGGCTGCATTTCCAGACCTAAGGCATTTGACTACATTTTGTTTAGTAGCTATTTACTTTTCAAAGGATGTTGCAAATGTGAAAGAAACACTTTACAATGTCTGGTAGAGGCAGACAGTAAATTATCTAGCTGATGTTATGACTTTTTTATGATTACCAAATCTTCAGTTATTAATAAAGTATATTTGTTTTATTCATGTCATCTTATAACCAGCAATCAGAAATATTCCCATAAATGTTGTTTTCCAAAAATTACAATTATTCTTTATTAATGTACATTATAAATGCATATTAAATATGTATTTTTCATAAAATGATCTCATACTGTTAGTATTTATACACAGTTTCTTTCCTTTATGGCTTCTCTTGTGGCTCATACAGTAAAGAATCTGCCTAACAATGTGGGAGACCCAGGTTTGATCCCTGGGTCTGGAAGATCCCTGGAGAAGGAAATGGCAACCCACTCCAGCATTCTTCCCTGGGAAATGCCATGGTCAGAGGAACCTAGGGTTGCAAAGAGTCAGACACAACTGAGCAACTAACATACAACACACACACTTCTCTGGGAAAGTAAGTATATATTAAAACTATTTTTTAACTAGTGTATAAAATTTCATAGTGCTGTTATATTTGGAGATATTAAGCATTTTTCAACTTGTGGATGTTTTAGCTCTTCTCAGTTTTATGTTACAATAAACAGTGATGAAATAATTATTCTGGTATATATCTTTGTAAGCTAAACCTTCTCATATAGCACTTTCTCAGAAAAATAATTGGGGATCAAATGATAGCTACATTTAAAATTTTAATAAATTTCAGATATTTTTGGCTGATATATCATTCTTATAAACTTGTATGAATTCTTTGCTTATTATGGCTATTTTATTTCTTGAAATTCTTAGTTATAAGCAAGACAAGCCAGCTCAGGTTGAGTTAGGAAAAAAAAAGAAAAAAAAAGAATTTGCTAGAGGATACTAGCTATCTCAGCAGGTCATTGGAAGGATAAGCAGTGAGGGAAAAAAATGCCCCAAACCACTTCACCAAATTTTACCTGGAAAAAACAAACACAAAAAGATAACTACTGGTCTCTTGCACATTGTGTAGCTAATTTTGCTATTAAAGTTTGAAAATTAAGTATGGGTAAATCTAGCTGGGAAGTTTGGGTCACATGTTTTTGCCACAGTTGCAAGAAAGATTCGAAAGGCAAGTAGGGAGCATTTTCAGTTCCAATAACTCCTAAAATGGGAGTACAGTATGTAGACAGGTGGAAAAGGATCTTCTAGGCAGAAGCAACCACCAATGCAATGACTTGCAGGAAAGAGCAGGAATGAAGGAGAGTTCAGGTCGAAGATGGCTTAACAGTCTACAGTATGTATTTTGCATTTTCTTTAAACTATTTGTAGAATCATGCAAGGCTGTGAGCAAATACATTACATTACACTTCAAAATGTTCATTCTTATTCATGTTGAAAATAGACTGAAGGGGAGAAGATAGAAGATAGTAAAGGAGCAGATGAGTCAGAAGACTGGTGAAGCAACTCAAGTTGAGAGAGGAAGTAGTTTAGACTAGGGTAGTAATAGTGGACCTGAGGGGAAGCAGTGGGAATATGACTATAACTGGAAGGTAGAACCAATATTACTTCCAAATTGACAAACAGGAGTACAAGACAAGAAACATGAGTCAATGAAAACTTTAATTTTTTAGACTGAGTGATTTAAGGTTTAGTTATTATCAAGTGGGATAGATCAGACTACAGTACAGCAGGAGGAGGTTTAGGTCTATATGTGTAGAGGGAAGTCAGGACCTCTGGTTTCAGAACTTTTAGTTTGAAATATATACTGGATCTTAAAGTGGAAATTCAAATAAGATTAAGGAATTCAAGAAAGTGGTCTGAGACAGAGATGTGAGTGTGTGAGTTACTGGCCTATAAAGTGTTTAAAGCTATGGTAATGAATGAGACTGAGGCTTCTCAGGGGACTCAGTGGTAAAGAATCTGCCTGCCAACGTGAGAGACTTGGGTTTGATCCCTGGGTTGGAAGATTCCCTGGAGAAAGAAAGGGCAAACTACTCCAGTATTCTTGCCTGGGAAATCCCATGGGCAGAGAATCCTTATAGGGCTACATACAGTTCATGGGGTTTCAAAAGAGCCAGACACAACTTAGCAACTAATCAACAACAACAATGAATGAGATTATCAAAAGCAGTGACATGGATACAGAAGAGATGTCCAAGTTATTATAAAAGGAATACTGCAACATTAAAAAAAAAAACTTGAAGAGAAGCAGATAAACTATCAAAGAAGACTAAAAAGGAGTGACAATTAAAGCAGAACTAGAATCAAAACTGTGTAATATCAAGCTCCAAGAAGTACAAGTGTCATTGTTGTGTAAATTAAAAAATGGATTCTTTCCCCATAGCATAATACTGTCATCTGCTGAAAAAAGTCTATAAAAATTATATTAATGTCCTATGGCCCTAAGGTAAATGTCCCTCAATACTTACCTGTAAGCAGTGAAGAAAGTGGGTCAAGAAGTATGAAGTATGTTAAATATTCACATTATGTTAAGACTTTCAAATATTGAGAACTTATTAATAGATATAGCAACCTGCAAGATATGATAATCTTTATAAATGTAGTTTTGGAATCATGGAGATAATCTAATACTGGGTGTTAAAAGAAAGTGAGCATAAAGAATTGAAGATAGTGACAACTGACAATTATATCAAGCAGAGTCATAGGTCAGTGGATGACTAGAAAAGTTGTTTCAAGGGAGTAGGGTAGAGAAAAATTGGTAATGAAATAGAGAGCAGGAAAAACTAAGACAGCAATATTCTGCAATAGACAAGAGAGTGGAGAGGGAAATATAACTCATTTATAGGAACAGATAAAAAGCAGAGTATATGGGTGGAACAAGTAAGAAACAGAGTATATGGGTAGAAATGGTAGGAGGGTAGATATGGTGACTGGAGCCTGTGGACATTTTCTTCTTTCCACAGTATAGTAAAAAGCAAGGTCTGGAGAAGAATATTGGGATGAAGAAGGTGATTGGCAAGCTTTCTCAATGATATCCTTCTCAGATGCCTATTGCTTTTACTATTACTACAAGAACTAACAGAATCTCAAAGGTGTACCCATACCTCTTGAAGAAAACGTTTTTCTAGTGACCATTCAATAGCACTAGCTCAGAGAGTAGAAAGAACTTGGTGGGATGGACAAATGAGATGTGGTACATATATACGGTGGAATATTACTCAGGCATAAGAAAATGAAATGATACCATTTTCTGTAACATGGATAGAACTAGAGAATATCATACAAATATTATTTCTTGTCAGAAAGAGAAAAACTAATATCACATGATATTTCTTATATGTAGAGTCTAAAAAGTTGTACAAATGAGCTAATTTATAAAACAGAAATAGAGTCACAGATGTAGAAAACATAATTACAGTTGCCAGGGAATAGGGAGGGGAGGGGTGAATTGGGAGATAATAAGAACCTACTGTATAGCACAAGGAACTCTACTCTATCTGCTTATAGGATGGAAATTGGCTCCCCTGGTAACTCAGTTGGTAAAGAATATGCCTGCAAAGCAGAAGATCGACTGCAATGCCGGAGACATGAGTTTGATCTCTGGGTAGAGAAGATTCCCTGGAAAGTGAGAAGGAATGGCAACCCACTCCAGTATTCTTGCCTGGGAAATCTCACAGAGGCACCTGGCAGGCTGTAGTCCATGGGCTCACAGGAATCGGACAGGACTTACTGACTAAAACACCACCATAAGATGAAAGTAGTTAGTTCTACAGGTGTACGTATTTAGAATATTTAAATAATTTAATTATCAAAATGTTATTAAATATTAACTTAGTAATATTATTTATTAATATTAAACTTATTAAATATTCATTTATTAAATGAATGAGTTATTAAATACTCACTTGATAACATTTGTAAAACATCAACTGTTCCTCACTGTTTACTTATCTAAGTTAGATAGAAACATATAATTTCTTCAGCAATTGTTTTATTGTAGCCTTCAGAATTTATTCAACTACTTAAAATTTTCTGCACTTCCCATTCCCTGGCAACTCCCATTCTACTCTCTTCTGAAAGGGAAAAGAAATAACCAACAAGATTAATAGGCAAACTACAGAATGAGTAAAAATATTTCAAACTATATATCTGAGAAGGGGATTAATAGTCAAAATATATAAAGATTCACAGAAATCAGGAAAAAGCAAACAATCTATTTTAAAATGGACAGAGGAGCTAAATAGACACTTTTTTCTAAGAAGAAATAAAAGTTACCATAAGTTACATGGAAAGACATTCAGCATGGAAAATCTTCAGGGAAATGTGAATCAAAACTACAATGAGATCACCTCAGTATGCTGAATGATATCCTTAATACCCACCTCTTTTAACCACCAAAAGAAAGAAACTAGAGTTTTACTAAAATTCTAAGTCTTGCAATTTTGTATAGAAAAAGTAGCTGGAATTTTAAGGAAAAGTTAAAGATAAAAGTTAAAGGAAAAGTTAAAGATATGGGATTTTGATCCCATATCTTTCCTGGATTTTTGGTCCAATTAAATTTAAATTTTGAAAAGAAGTGATAATATTTAATGGTTTTTCCATTAGTCATGTCAATGGATGTGAGAATTGGACCATGAAGAAAACTAAGCACCACAGAATTGATGTTTTTGAACTGTAATGTTGGAGAAAAATCTTGAGAGTCCTTTGAACTGCAAGGAGATCAAACCTGTCAATCTTAAGTGAAATCAATGCCGAATATTCATTGGAAGGACTGATGCTGAAGCTGAAACTCCAATACTTTGGCCACCTGGTAAGAGCCAACTCATTAGAAAAGACCCTGATGCTGAGAAAGATTGAAAGCAGGAGGAGAAGGGGGCAACAGGGGATAAGATGGTTAGATAGCATCACTGACTCAATGCACATGAGTTTGAGCAAACTCCAGGAGATGGTGATGGACAGGGAAGTGCCAGGGTCCAGCCCCGGTGGATCCAAGGTAATTCGAAGCAGAGATGGAGTCAGCATCCTAGGAATTAATTGCTTAATTAAAGATATGGAGGGAGATTAGAAAGAAATAGTGTAGTAGGAAAATACTAGTGGAGAAAAAGGGGCAGAATAACTTGCTTTACGTGGGATACCAATAAAGCTCAAGACAAGAAGCTTGCACCACCTACGTAGGCCACCGTTGCCCACTTGAATAGCGGAGGGTGTCCCACCTTGGGATCCCCCTCACGTGGAACTTAAATGCCAAGACAAAATTAGCAGACTTGGCGAACACCCATGCTCCAGAGGGAAATTCAGCCAGAAAAACGGAGAACAAGAAAGAACGACACAGAGGAATCAGTCTTTCCAGAAACTGATCCATTTTCTTTATTTTCAGATTTGCTTATATACCTTTTTTTTACACATAGAGACAAATGGAAATTTTAAAGTCATGCGGGGGTCAGCAGTCCTGACCTTTATCAAAATCAGGTGCTTCATATAAATGTATAAAAAAAGGTCTTAGGGATTTTACATCATCTTCTGGCCAGGGGGCCTGCTAACATTTTGTGATCCTTTCTTTCTGATAATGATCAGTCAACCAGAAACTTGTTTTCCAGGGGTGATTTTTCTTAAACCAGGTACCATCCTCCGAAGGTACCAGATAAAGTTGCATTCCTATAGGGTGAGAGTGTAGTGGGTTACAATTAAGAAAGGAATTTACTTAGCCTAAGGTTAACATTTTGTTTTGTTGACTGTATAGAGCTTCTCCATATTTGGCTGCAAAGAATATAATCCATCTGATTTTGGTATTGATCATCTGATGATGTCCATGTGTAGAGTCTTCTCTTGTGTTGTTGGAAGAGGGTATTTGCTATGACCAGTGCATTTTCTTGCCAAAACTCTATTAGTCTTTGCCCTCTATTAATCTTTTGGCTCCATCTCTTCATTCCACATTCCAAGGCCAAATTTGTCTGTTATTCCACGTGTTTCTTGATTTCCTACTTTTGCATTCCAGTCCCCTATAATGAAAAGGACATCTTTTGGGGGTGTTAGTTCTGAAAGGTCTTGTAGGTCTTCATAAACCGTTCAGCTTCAGCTTCTTCAGCATTACTTGTTGGGGCATAGACTTGGATTACTCTGATATTGAATCGTTTGCCTTGGAGATGAACAGAGATCATTCTCTTATTTTTGAGACTGCATCCAAGTATTGCATTTTGGACTCTTTTGTTGACTATGATGGCTCCTCCATTTTTTCTGAGGGATTCCTGCCCGCAGTAATAGATATAATGGTCATTGGAGTTAAATTCACCCATTCCAGTCCATTTTAGTTCGCTGATTCCTAGAATGTCGATGTTCACCCTTGTCATCTCTTGTTTGACCACTTCCTATTTGCCTTGATTCATGGACCTGACATTCCTGGTTCCTATACAATATTGCTCTTTACAGCATCGGACCTTGTTTCTATCACCAATCACATTCACAACTGGGTATTATTTTTGCCATCCCTTCAGTCTTTCTGGAGTTACTTCTCCACTGAGCTCCAGTAGCATATTGGGCACCTAATGACCTGGGGAGTTCCTCTTTTGATATCCTATCATTTTGCCTTTTCATACTGTTCATGGCGTTCTCAAGGAAAGAATACTGAAGTGGCTTGCCATTCCCTTCTCCAGTGGACCACCTTCTGTCAGACCTCTTCACCATGATCTTCCCATCTTGGGTTGCCCCACAGGCATGGCTTGGTTTCATTGAATTAGACAAGGCTCTGGTCCTAGTGTGATTAGATTGACTAGTTTTCTGTGAGTATGGTTTCAGTGTGTCTGCCCTCTGATGCCCTCTTGCAACACCTACCATCTTACTTGGGTTTCTCTTACCTTAGACATGGGGTATCTCTTCACGGTTGCTTCAGGAAAGCACAGCCACTGCTCCTTACCTTGGACAAGAAGTATCTCCTTACCGTTGCCGTTCCTGATGTTCAACCTGCGATAGCTCCTCTAGGCCCTCCTGCACCTGCGCAGCCACTGCTCCTCGGGTTGCTCTTCTCGGCCGCCTCCCTTGGCCTCAGGCTCGGAGTGGCTCCTCAGGGTCACCACCCCTGGCCCCTTGCACGAGGTGGCTTCTACCGGCTGCCCCTGATCTCGGACGTGGGTTGTCTCCTCCCAACCGCCCCTAACCTCAGACGCGGAATAGCTCCTCCTGGCCGCTGCCCCTGACCTCGGACACGGGGTGTCTCCTCCTGGCCAACACTGGCCTTGGACGCTGGGTAGCTCCTTCCGGTCACCACCCCTGACCTCGGGTGTGGGCTGGCACCTCCCATAGAGTCAACTAAAACAAGACCATGAGCTGACTGTGGCTCAGATCATGAACTCCTTATTACCAAATTCAGACTCAAATTGAAGAAAGTAGGGAAAACTACTAGACCATTCAGGTATGACCTAAATCAAATCCTTATGATTATACCTATAGAGTGGAAGTGAGAAATAGATTTAAGGGCCTAGATCTGATAGATAGAGTGCCTGATGAAGTATGGAATGAGGTTCATGACATTGTACAGGAGACAGGGATCAAAAACATCCACATGGAAAAGAAATTCAAAAAAGCAAAATGGCTGTCAGGGGAGGCCTTACAAACAGCTGTGAAAATAAGAGAGGCAAAAAGCAAAGGAGAAAAGGAAAGATATAAGCGTCCGAATGCAGAATTCCAAAAAATGCAAGAAGAGATAAGAAAGCCTTCCTCAGCGATCATTGCAAAGAAATTGAGGGAAAAAAAACAGAATGAGAAAGACTAGAGATCTCTTCAAGAAAATTAGAGATACCAAGGGAACATTTTATGCAAAGATGGGCTCGATAAAGCACAGAAATGGTCTGGACCTAACAGAAGCAGAAGATATTAAGAAGAGGTGGCAAGAATACACAGAAGAACTGTACAAAAAACATCTTCACAACCCAGATAATCATGATGATGTAATCACTAATCTAGAGCCAGACATCTTGAAATGTGAAGTCAAGTGGGTCTTAGAAAGCATCACTATGAACAAAGCTAGTGGAGAGGATGGAATTCCAGTTGAGCCGTTTCAAATCCTGAAAGATAATGCTGTGAAAGTGCTGAACTCAATATGCCAGCAAATTTGGAAAATTCAGCAGTGGCTACAGGACTGGAAAAGGTCAGTTTGCATTTCAATCCCAAAGAAAGGCAATGCCAAAGAATGCTCAAACTACTGCGCAATTGCACTCATCTCACATGCTAGTAAAGTAATGCTCAAAATTCTCCAAACCAGACTTCAGCAATATGTGAACCGTGAACTCCCTGATGTTCAAGCTGGTTTTAGAAAAGGCAGAGAAATCAGAGATCAAATTGCCAACATCCGCTGGATCTGGGGAAAAGCAAGAGAGTTTCAGAAAAACATTTCTTTCTGCTTTATTGACTATGCCAAAGCCTTTGACTGTGTGGATCACAATAAACTGTGGAAAATTCTGAAAGAGATGGGAATACCAGACCACCTGATCTGTCTCTTGAGAAATCTGTATGCTGGTCAAGAAGCAACAGTTAGAAGTGGCCATGGAACAGAGTGGTTCCAAGTAGGAAGGCTGTATATTGTCACCCTGCTTATGTAACTTCTATGCAAAGTACATCATGAGAAATGCTGGACTGGAAGAAGCACAAGCTCGAATCAAGATTGCCAGGAGAAATATCAATAACCTCAGATGACACCACTCTTATTGCAGAAAGTGAAGAGGAGCTAAAAAGCCTGTTGATGAAAATGAAAGAGGAGAGTGAAAAAGTTGGCTTAAAGCTCAACATTCAGAAAATGAAGATCATGGCATCCGGTCCCATCATTTCATGGGAAATAGATGGGAAAACAGTGGAAACAGTGTCAGACTTTATTTTGGGGGGCTCAAAAATCACTGCAGATGGTGACTGCAGCCATGAAATTAAAAGATGCTTACTCCTTGGAAGAATAGTTATGACCAACCTAGATAGCATATTGAACAGCAGAGACATTACTTTGCCTACTGAAGGTTAACATGATTAATCTTAAAGGTTAATACTTATTTCTTCTACATGTTAGTTATATTCATTATGAGGGCAGGGAATATGGAGATTTAGCAGCAAATATTGGCCCAACAAGTGAAAAAACCCTTCACCAACATAATTCCTAATCAACCCACTATACTAAAATTTCTAACTTCCTAAAAGAATCTGCCTTTAGTAAGTCTAAAACGTCTCGTGCCCCTCATGGTTTGGAGGCTGTAAACAATCACATGTGGCCTGATGAATCTGTTCAGGCAGGCTAGATCACCTTCAGAGGAGTTTGTAAGTTGAAACACTCTTGTCACGTCCAGGAATTTTTATTAACTGGAGCTGTAGGTTAACTCCTTCTCCGAGAGAGGTGATGGGTAAGAGCCCAATCCCCACCCTCCCCCATAAAGTCATAGATGTAGGTGAGAGCATAAAATAGTAAAGTAGGCAGACTCTGGTTTTGGGGGTAGATGCTCAGGAACAGGGGTTTTCCTGAGGCTTGATCCTACCTTTGCATATGCTGAAGCCCCCTTCCTCATGACCTTTGCCATGGGAGGAGTTCCTCATGCTGGCTCCCAGCAGGGAAGGCTGGGGTACTGCAGTCCATGGGATCACAAAGGATTGAACGTGACTGAGCCACTGAACAACAACAACACCAATTATAAGTTAACTGAGTTAAAATATGTAAGTTCCTAATGTCAGGGAAATACTATTTTAGAAGAAATGCTACCAACAGTAAATGAAGAAAAAGACTGAATAAAATAAAAACCACACTTTTTATGACAACCCAATTCACTTAAATGAGCATTATGTGCAAACATGTTTTAAAGTATTTGGCATGTAATAACACACTGAGTCAAATTAAATATGCTATTTGAATTTTGTTTATACTATCTGCCAGTCATGCACTGTAATCCAAAACACCTAAAACAATAATAACTTATAAAACTTTTTTCTGTTCTATAATGTTTATGATACAGAGATATTAGACCTGATATAAAACAGGTCATTTAAAAAATAATTTTATTTATTTTTGTTGTTGAGCAAGGTTTTCTCTACTTGTGGTGAGTGGGGGCTGCTCTCTAGTTGCAGTACATGGACTTCTTATTGTGATGGCTTCTCTCAGTGCAGAATATGGGATCTGGGGCTTGCTAGCTTCAGTAGCTGCAGCTACCAGGCTCCAGAACATGGTCTTCATACTAAAGTTGCATGGGGTTAGTTGCTCTGAGGCATGTGGGTGATTAAACCCTTATCTCTTACATTGGTATACAGATTCTTTACCATTGAGCCACCAGGGAAGCCCAAAACAAGTAAATTATTATGTGTGAATTTAGCATTTGAACATATCTACTCAAAATATTTTGTGAACAAAATATTTTCAGAAAATGTCAAGGATTATATAATTATCTGATGACTTTTGTTTTCCAAGCGTTTAGTTAGATAAAGGCATATAGAATACACTTGAAACTATTTTTT
This sequence comes from Neotragus moschatus, assembly GCA_006410615.1. NCBI lineage: Eukaryota > Metazoa > Chordata > Mammalia > Artiodactyla > Bovidae > Neotragus > Neotragus moschatus. The sequence continues at coordinate 3,841 of SJYA01005717.1, read as the reverse complement.
GGATATTGAAGAAATTTTTCTCTTATAGACTTTGAAAAACATGGTAAGAACAAGCCAATGCTCAAACACACAGAAATATATATATATATATGTATAATTCATTTTTCATTGTTTTGTAAAAATGATAGGTTAATACAAAGGCAGGAAGACTGGCAATTCAACAAACATTTTGCCATGGAATAAAAAATGTAAATAATATCCTAACCTGTTATGCTATTAGAAAGTCATCATCACATACATAAGGATTTTTTTCCATGAAATAACTTACTTTGAATATCAAACTCTTTGTTAGTTCTATGAAAATGTAAGCATCATGTAACATAAAGTTTTAAATACTTGAAAGCTTTTTTCTTACCCATGACAGTTGGTGATCAGGTGATCTGGGATTGGTATGGAGGCTTTAAGCCAGACAATTGTTAACAAATGTAGATAACTTTTGTATTTTTACACAGTCATTCTTTTAGAACTGTTTCATTATCTGATGGTATAACCCTGGTGGCTCATATGGTAAAGCATCTGCCTACAATTTGGGAGACCCAGGATCGATCCCTGGGTTGAGAAGATCCTCTGGAAAAGGAAATGACAACTCACTCCATTACTCTTGCCTGGAAAATCCCATGGATGGAGGAGTGTTGTAGGCTACAGTCCATGGGGTCACAAAGAGTCGGACATGACTGAGCGACTTGACTTTCACTTTCAAGATTAGAGATAATATATTTATATCCAGTGTAATAAAGTGAATAAAAAAGAGGAGATGATATTCATGATATTAAAGATACTAACAAGAATGAGTCTATATCATTTCTCCTCACATCTAAATCCTCATGATACAGTTGCATTATCAAATATAGATACAAATTGGGGGAATGTAATATTTATTCTGGGAAATCGAATACTTAAATAAAAATTTTATTAAAGAAAAATAATATAGGGGATTATCTTCTTGATTGCATATGGATTATAAAGTTTGTAAAATTTTCTTAACACTTGTCAATTTTCCGAAACGTAATATCATGGAGGATAATTTGACAATATTAGATCAGAGTTCAAATGTAAAATTTAAAATATATACCTTCCAGAAAAAAGACAAGATAGAGATTCTTTGTAACTTTGGGCCAAAGATTTCTTAGATGTGCCCCAAAAGCACTATCTACAACAGGAAAAAAAAAATCAAAAAGTTAGAACTTCTACACTCCTACTCTACAAGACACATTGGGAGAAAATATCTGCAAATAATATGTCTGATAAAAGATATGTATCCAGAATGTATAAACTCAATAAAAAAATCTAATTAAAAAATAAGCAAAAGCAAAGGTTTGAATATGTTTTGCCAGAGAAACTAGAGATAGCAAATGAACTCTTACAGAATTGCAAAATAGAATAAGAAATCTTTGCAGTATGCCAATGGGGCAGTAGCCACAGGACTGGAAAACATCAGTTTTTATTCCAACCCCAAATAAAAGCAATGCCAAAGAATGTTCAAACCACCACACTATTTCATTAAATCATAGAAAAAGCAAGAGTTGCAGAAAAACGTCTACTTCTGATTTATTGACAATGCCAAAGTCTTTAACTGTGTGGATCATGGCAAACTGGAAAATTCTTAAAGAGATAGTAATAATAGACCACCTTACTTGCTTCCTGAGACATTTGTATGCAGATCAAGAAGAAACAGTCAGAACTGGACACGCAACAATAGACTGGTTCCAAATTTGGAAAGGAGTAAATCAAGGCTGTATATTGTCATTTAGCTTATATGCAGAGTACATTATGTAAAATGCTGGGCTAGATGAAGCACAAGCTGGATTCAAGATTGCCGGGAGAAATATCAATAACCTCATATACACAGTATGACACCACCCTTATGGCAAAAAGAGAAGAAGAACTAAAGAGTCTTGATAAAAAGTGAAAGAAACTGTCTTAAAGCTCAGCATTCAAAAAAATGAAGATCATGTCATCTGGTCCCATCAGTTCAATTCAGTTCAATCTCTCAGTTCAGTTCAGTTCAGTCGCTCAGTCGTGTCTAAGTCTTTGCGATCCCATTAATTGCAGCGCACCAGGTCTCCCTGTCCTCACGAGCTCCCAGAGTTCGCTCAAACTTATGTCCATCGAGTCAGTGATGACATACAACTATCTCATCCTTTGCCCTTCCCTTCTCTTACTGACTTCATACTTTCCTAGCATCAGGGTCTTTTCCAAGGTGTCAGTTCTTCACATCACGTGGCCAAAGTGTTGGAGTTTCAGCTTCAGCAAAAGTCCTTCTAATGAATATTAAGGACTGATTTCCTTAGGATTGATTGGTTTGAACTCCTTGCAGTCCAAGGGACTGTCAAGATTCTTCTTCAAAACCACAGTTCAAAAACATTGATTTTTCAGAGCTCAGCTTTCTTTATAGTCCAATTCTCACATCCGTACATGACTACTGGAAAAACCATAGCTCTGAATAGACAGACCTATGTTGGCAAAGTAATGCCTCTGCTTTTTAATATGCTGTCTAAGTTGGTCATAGCCATTCCTCAAAGTAGCACATGTTTTTTAATTTCATGGCTGTTCTCACCATGTGCAATGATTTTGGAGCCCAAGCAAAGAAAGTCTGTCACTGTTTCCATTGTTTCCCCTTGTTTTTGCCATGAAGTGATGGGACCAGATGCCATGATCTTAGTTTTTTGAATATTTAGTTTTAAGCCAGTTTTTTCACTTTCATCAAAAGACTCTTTAGCTCTTTGATTTCTCTCATAAGGGTGGTGTCACTCTGTGTATATGAGGTTATTGCTATTTCTCCTGGCCATCTTGAATTCAGCTTATGCTTCAAGTAGCCCACCATTTCCCATGATGTAATCTGCATATAGGTTAAATAAGCAGGGTGACAACATACAACCTTGACATACTTCTTTCGCAATTTGGAGCCAGTCTGTTGTTCCATGTCCAGTTCTACCTGTTGCTTCTTGACCTGCAAACAAATTTATTTGGAGAAAGATAATGTGGTCTGGTCCCATTACTTCATGCAAATAGATGGTTAAAAAATGGAAACTGTGACAGATTTTATTTTTTTGGATTTCAAAATCACTGCAGATGGTGACTACAGCCATGAATTTTAAATACCCTGCTCCTTGGAAGAAAAGCTATGACCAACACAGAAAACATGCTAAAAAAGTACAGCCATTACTTTGGCAAAAAAAGGCCCATCTAATCAAAGCTATGGTTAATCCAGTAGTCATGTATGGATGTGAGAGTTAGACTTAAAGAAAGGTGAGTGCCAAAGAATTGATGTTTTTGAACTGTGGCTTTGGAGAAGACCCTTAGAGTCCCTTGGACTGCAAGGAGATCAAATCCATCAATCATACAGGAAAGCAGTCCTCAATATTTATTGGAAGGACATTTGGTGTAACTTAAACTCCAATTCTTTGGCCACCTAATGTGAAGAACTGACTCATTGGAAATACCCTGGTGTTGGGTAATATTGAAGGCAGGAGGAGAAGGGACAGCAGAGAATGAGACGGTTGGATGGCTTCACCGACTTGATGGACATGAGTTTGAGCAAGTTCTGAGAGTTTGTGATGGATGGGAAGCTTTGCCTGTTGCAGTCCATGGGATAGTAAAGAGACAGACATGACTGTGCAACTGAAATGAATTAATAGACTATTTATACATCTATCATCATCGATGAATCTCACATTAACTATGCTGAGTGAAAAAGGCAAACAAGAATGATCACATTCTCTGTGAATACATTTTATATAAAGTTCTACCTCAGTTTAGTTCGTTCAGTTCAGTCACTCAGTCGCGTCCGACTCTTTGCTACCCCATGAATCACAGCACGCCAGGCCTCCCTGTCCATCAC
>SJYA01005716.1:5058-17141 GCA_006410615.1 Neotragus moschatus | reverse complement strand
TATCTGCGTTCTATGGGAATAATGGCGCGGAACTGCGAGTACGGCATTATCAACTTCGTCTCTGTTCGTACCGACGCTGAAAGTGTACGCGCTCCTCTGGGACGCGGCTTCTTCGCGAGCAGTGTCCTCCAGGGGACTGAACTCTAGTCAAAGGCAGAAGGCTGCGCAACCCGACGACTATACTCAGATAAAGCTTAAACAAAGCGACTACGTTTCAGCTGCCCACATGATCGATCCCGGTCAGGTAGTCGGCATGCGGACGCACCGAGGCGTGTTTAGATTTATAACTGCGGCGTGCGCTGTGCCCGAATTCAGCCTCGTGATAACATGTGTGTATGCAAATAAGACCGGACGCTGCTGCACGAACAACCTCTCCTCGTGGATCCTGGCGAGTCGAACCGTGGCTGCCGCCGCCTCTGCTGTCGCGTACTTGTGGGTCTACGCACACCGCTGGAGACGTGCGCATTGACACTCACCTAATATATAGAACCTCCTGGTAGCGTGCAGAGAGAAGCGTGCATTTAGTATCACATCTTGTTGACAAGACTAACACACTAGACACGAGTAAGCTTAGGTAAGTGCCTGAGTTTGTGTGACGAAGCCCGTCCTAGTCCAATACGTACAACTCTGTGGAGAGGTAAGCTGGCTCTTTAATCGTCAAAGAGAAAGCTCGCCGCCTCGGATACATCTGAATGGCTACTGGTACACCCCAAGATGATAGTCTTCCTCCTCAAGATATACCTGGAAACGTCCCTAAGACAGCGGGGCCACGTGGTTCATTATTCTACCGGTTTTCCGGATGCCCAGATAGTTGCTATGGCCGAAGTGCACACATCGTGCGCAGGGAGCTGTCCAGATAGGCGTTGAAGAATGTCGTATGTGTGCAGACGTGTACACCATCGCGTACGTACGCAGAAGTGCATGCTATACGATACTGTGAGTATATTAACGGATGCGCCTAGCGATGGCGCGTAGACACTACACCTCGTGATACCAGCGAAAGCCGGCCCTGTCAGGCGGTGGTCGCATTCAGCTAGACGCCGCTTCTTCGCTACAAATGACAGTTCCCGCGACGTTGACAACCGAAAAGCGGATACTCCGTGCGGTGCTCCACGAGCGTGCCTGGACGACTGCAGTGAGAAAGAAAGCGCTAGCCACACATAGAAGTCGACAAAGAAGACAGCTTTTGTCACGAACCCCGGCGACCGTGAAGGTGAGAAGAAAGAACTGGCCACAGATAGAAGTCGACAACAAATATAGCTCTCGTCCCGAAGCACGGCGCCCATGACTTGGCCGCTAGATCAGCAGCTCATACCCTTTTCACACACTGCATGGTTCGTATATAAGCAACTCTACCCTGGATGCGCGCCCGTGCGGTCGCACGATCAGCGCAAGGCTGGACATCAGTAGGTTGATGCACTCTCGAAAGCGAGGGAGACTATACACGTGCATGTACAACGGCCCACGAAAGAGCGCACGAAGCCGCGACCCTCCTCCAGGTCCATGGGCGGGCCAGGCAGAAGCCTGAACACCGTGTTCAGCAGAGAGTACGGAGCAAAGGTGTTCCCGGCGCGCGAACCTGCACTCACTACAGCCTGCGGAAAGATTTTACTGCATAATGCGCAGCAATGTCAGTGTGCACGCCACCTCCGCGCACGGAATGAGCAGCCGAAAGTGGACAAAGCGATGCACGATGCAGTCTGGCGCACTACAAATGCCAGACGGAGCGCGGGCATGTACTCAGCGGAAACGGCCCCTGCGTGCTGAGCGCGCAACACCCCGAAGCGCAACCGAACTGTACACGAAACACTGTGCAGCATGCAAGACGCTCTCGCACCTGCATAGGCTGAGCAGGAAGGACGCTTAGAAGCTACAGTGTCGAAGCATCTTTCAAATGAGCTGTGAGCACGTGTTCACTTTATCACCACATGAGAGGGCAAATCGCGTAGAGCGTTATCCCGTGCATCTGCAGGTACAGCATCCTGCGTGTCGTCCAGGGGACGGTCCGAGAGAGAGGCCAAGACGGCTGATTTATACGTGACAAGTGAACAGCAGTACAAAGGAGCGTCTACTCTGAGAGCTCAACGATTGCTTGTAGTTTACAGATTGCCTCTGCGAATGGTCTGACTTAGCGCCCCCGTGACACAGCTCCTAGAATTCTCCTGCTTCAGGTTGTCCGCGAGCTCAACTCAAGGCCGACGCCTAGACTCTACCATTACAAAACTATACGTACACTATGACTGCCGTCTGCTGAAAGACCGCTTCAAAAGCACTTAATCTTCTAGTCGTACCAGTCATTTGCTGCTCTAGAGACCGAGCCCCGCGGGTCCAAATTACAACTGCTATAGGGCAAAACCGGATCGGGCTCACTAAACAAATCCTTCTCCTCACCAGAGCACGCTGGGCGCTTTTGCGAAGGTGGTACTACACGGCCTGTCTTTTCAGCCCTGCTTACTGTATTTCCACATTACGAGCACACCTATCAGAGGTTTGCGAATGTGGTGTGCGGCCCTTCGTGCACCCATTCGCTCGTGCATCCAGAGATATACAAGACGCGGACCTTCCACCGGATGGTGCTCATTGTAGACCAACTACCTCCTGCCTGAGTCCACTGGACGCAGCGGTGAACACAGCGCTTTTCTACCGCGGAGGCATTGTGCCTTCACATCGCGCAACTTCCTCAGATGTTTACCTCTCTATGGTTGCGTGTCATACACGCATGCGCTTGCGTGTCCGATGACACACGATACGCAATTATTCCATTTAATGCTGCGATGCTCTCGGAGCACTCGGGAGACGACGAAAAGGCGAAACTACTACGGCTGTCGATACATGGAACGATCCTCAGACAATAATCTGCGCAGAGCGTCAGCCAGAGGGGACATGGCCCGCTTTCAGGTTCTGTCGCCTTCATATACTACTCTTCCTCTTATATAGCTCCTGCCAGCTATAAAGCCTATCCCACTAAGTATCCACATTCGCTAGAACGGCCACTACAACCCTCCCCCCCTAACCACCGAACGTGGGCATGAAGGGGCAATGAAAGTTGGATCAAGAACGAATCGGTGTCCGCAGCCTGGCTGCCGTCGGATATAGTATACTCGTGTAGGTCCCCGTGGGCTTGGTGCAGACTGTTGAAGTCACCTACATCAAGGCCGGCCAGACAGCGAAACGGGGCGTCATATCCACACCGGTGGCCAATGCACTCGTGTTCACTGCGCTGAGCGACAGTGCAGCCGCTGCCGCACTGGGGGCGACGCGCATATCGTATGCGAGCGCGAAGAATCGTTCTTCTAGACGCTTCCTCATCCTCTACAGACCAGCACAAAAGCGCTGCGCCGCAAGAAGCACCCAAGGGCGGCACTGTGTCAGCAGCATGACATCCAGGCTCCCTCTCCATAACACTTGTACCGGGAGGCGTTTCTGCAGCACCTGCCAGGCCGACTGTTCAGGCAGCAGCGGGCGAATGTAGCCTAGCGCCGGTGCTACAATCTGTGCTGCCCACTGCTTGGGGCGAGCTAGTTTTTTGATCTACCACGGCTTCCCCGGTGTGAGGTTCCCTCGTCGTTCACATCGGTCAGGCGACAACAAGCGCTGCAGAGACGAGACCGCCAGAACCATAAGCAGTGCACAAAAGCACAATAACAGTTGTTGTCCCTCCGCGGGAAGATGCTGTACGTCTCTCTCAAACGGCGTATGGCGGCAGATCCAACGGGTAAACCGCACCCCCATCACCACCGCAACACCAGCAGCAACGTCGCCACCGTTGCACGCTAGCGCTTTGCTTGACCCGGCTGCTCTGCCTCTTCCTTTTGCCCGTTCTCACGCCTGTAGAGCCGAAGCTGAAGCCGGTAGACTAGGTTCGGACGTCCCTCGCAGGGCGGATCACGGACAGTGCCTCCGTCAGCTCTTCCGTCCCCAGGCAGAAGGGAGTTCGCCGAAACAGACGCCCCAGATCAGGGTGCGGTTGGCAGGCACGTGAGGCGAGAGAGCAGGGGGAGTTGGCAACAGTCGACTTCCGCTGCCAGGTTCGTCGCGAAGACGCAGGAGGTGGAGGCGCAGTAGCGACGCGGGCGCTGGCGCTGTTTGAGCAGCTACCGTTTTCCCGCTCCTCCTGCTCCTCCTCCTCCGCCTTTGCTGCTTCTCAACTGCCGCCCGAATATGACAGCAAAGAGCGAACGTGTTATCGAGTGAACTCCTCTGCAGTGTTTTTCTCCGCCGGCATCTACTCGAAGAAATCTTCAAACACTTGCCGTGGATGTTTCGGCGGGACAAGAGTTCGTGTTAAATGGTGCTTCAAATCTGCTCATAACCGCAAGAGGGGGACATGTGGAAAACCACGGACAGGGCGGCAAGGCTTAGGAAGTGCAACCCGAAGTTAGATGTTTTCAAAGTGCTACCCAATTGAGCCCGCATTGCTTATTACAGTGTTCTCTCTTCCAGATTCCGCTTAGTCTGAGCTTTTTCTAGGAGCAGAGCCGTAATCTGTGTCTACCGTCCCGCGTTGCAGCCTGCAGGCATTTCTCGAAGAGGGCATTTTTCATCGAGTGAGGAAGAGCTAGAGTTGAACTGAGCACGTTTCTTTCGTACGAATAACACTCCGCCGCCACGGGCATCGGACGGCTGATGTGGTACTGCTCTCTCGGCTCAGCATAAAAAAACCGACGTTGGGGCCGTAGAACGACTACGGGGTGAGCGCTCCACGGTCTCGCGTGCGTAGCAGATCGGCTCAGCTTTGATACACGCACGTCGTTGGCTGACCTCGCTGCCAGGGGAGCCGAATTTAGGAAACAGACGCCACGGCAGGGCAGCCGCCTAAGTGTAGTGTGACGGTGGCGCACGGCGGGCGCATCCGGTCACCTCCAGGAGTAAGCGTGATACGTTCATAAACCGGGGAGGCGCGTGTGGTCCCGGGTCCTACGTGAACGGCAGCAGTCACAGGTTTTCCCCCGTGTCTGCAACAACGTGTCCACAGTGGGCGACGAATGCACTACTTTTCGCTGTGTGGAAGGAGAGTGCGTCAACCTCCGCCACCAGGGCTACGATGTAGACATGTCTCCAGTTGTATCTGCACGGCAGAGTGCGGCCGCACAAGCACGCAGCCGCCTTCCCAAAGATCGTACATTTTTTTTCCTCGGCACTCTTGTAGCGCCTCCTTCTTCTGTTGGCGTGGTTATCGGAGCCAGTTAGGCTCGCCAAGTGCCACCAGTTGGGTTCTTTTCGCGCTACACCGTGAATCTGCGAGTCACACTACCGCGGTTTAGCTGTTTACGATGTCTTCTTGGGCTCATGCGCTCCGGCGTCGCCTGTTTTGACTACGCCTGTTGTCCTTCTTCGTGGTATTGATACGAATGAAGGTTTGGGAAGGGTTCTACACGATCTGGCCGTTGAAGTTACCGCTGTGTCTACTGCAGTCTTGACACCTACGCATCTGGTTGTTTCGTAGCGGAAATCAGTGTCCCTCCCGTTATCCTTTATGAGCGCTGCGAAATCTCTATTCAGGCCTTAGGAACTGAAATGTGACACGCGTGCACAAACGTCGTGGACCCGTTGTGACACGGTGTGAGGCATCAGGCTGTTACTGAGCATCTCGGATACCTGTAATCGTGTGCGGCAACTTACATGCACGTCTACGTTTGAGGACGTGACATTCCGGATGCTGTTGGTTCTGTGGGCGAACCAGCTCTGCGGTGAGATTTTTGATTTGCCTCGTTCATGGTGTTCGCAGTGACAGAGCCCTTCGCTTCAAAACATGTCCGGCAGCTGTAGGCGTCTTCTGGGCTACTTTTCAGGGTGCTTTGTGAGAGATGACGTCATATGCGTAGACATCTCGGAACGGCAAACCGCGGACGGGTAGTCTCTTGACGCTTTCGCGCAAAAGCGGTACCGCTGCCATGCCGCAGTTATAGGGCACCAGGTGGTACGAGTCCTCAGCGTCGGACGTGCATGCGTATATCTTGACAACGACTTTTATATATCTATCTGTGTATGCGCGCCAGCGCCTCCGCTCGTGAACACTTTGGGTTATCTGTGCTGGGAAGGCAATTCCACGCTCCCGTTACACTTGCTGCCAGGCCCAAGTTTGGTAGTCGAGCACGTCTTCGTGGCTCTCTTCCAACGTTTAACGGGTTTTGAACCGCTACTTCCTCTTGTGGTTCATGCGCGACAACTGTCGAGTATCTGTCACTTTCAGCATGTCCCCAGTCAGCGGTGTAGCCCTACCGCAGTTCTCGGCAGTCTTTCTCGTGCGCCGCCCTATCTGGCGGCCATGTGTGTGAATCGGTGTAGCGCGTGCTCATCCGCAGGGTAAGGGTACATGAGCGTCGTTGCGGATGTCGAGAGAAGCCTCTTGGGCGGGGGTTTTTCTGAATGTAATATGCACATCCCCTACCACCTGTCTGCACGGGTGATGGATCTATGCTTTGATATGGGTTTATCTTTGCTACATTAGCGAAGGCCTTCATCGGGAGTGCGACAATTTCATGCATTGATGTCGTCCGGATATAGTAGGAAGGGGTTCCGGATCTTGTTCTCTACTTATTCATTGGGGGCTAGGAACTGTTATATCCCTTCACTTGTGAGAAGGCTTGTGAGTTATCGTCATTAGCGATTTCAACGTCGTCATATTCCTATGATCAGTGTCATGAGCAAGTGTCTTTGTGTCAGTGAGTATACTGCGTGGTCAACCTTTGGTTAAGTAGTGTGCAGCCGGGTTGTGGTCAAGGCAGCTGACTCTAGGAAGCAGGGGAAACCTTTCTTATGCTAGATCACGGCTACCAGGGTCGTCTGAGTTTGACACCCTCACGTCATCGCAACGGCACTTGTCTTACTCTCTTCAAAGCAAGATGGAGCTCAACGACTCGAACTCTGCAGGCGTACGCGGGGGTGCCACTTCTCCGGCAAATGGCCCTCTTCTCAATATTCAGGTACGTCAAACGCGCAGAATTGTTGTTCGCTGGTGGCGCTCCTCCAACTGCTGAACGTGTGTGCCTTTCGTTCTGAGGCTCCTTGCTGGCAGAGACTTTTTCGTCTTCTTACGTTTCTCATTCAGCGTTTTGTCGAGGTGGACTCTTGCACTTCAGCAAAATGGCATACAAAGGCTCCTTCGTAATTCTGCAGTTTATGTAGAACAGTCATGAGTTGTCTTTGCTTTTGGTCGGTCGAGTGTTGTGCTGCTGAGGGTGATCTGATAATGGCAGTGTTGCCATCGCTGTCTCTGCTGTCGACGCGAACAGCCGGAGTTGTCCATTAGCCCAGCTGCCTCGTATCGTTTCTTCGACGCGTGACGAGTCTGTCGTGGAGTGAAATGCCGTCTGATTGATTCTGTTCAGCACAGAAGTGTCACACTGTAGTGTACATGAAGCGAATGATTCCTGTTCCACGTGGGATCGCCGACCGCCTTTCTTTTGCGGGCAGTAGGTTTCGAGCGCGATCGCTATGTGACGCCTCCGTGTTTAGCGATGTGTTGTGGAAAAATATGGGCTATGTGCCATCTTATTTATGCGTTTTTGCTGCCCGTAGCGTTTTACTGGCGAAGCTGGAGGACTGGCGTCTCCAGGGGACGGAAGGGATGATGGTTTATCATGCTCAGGGTGTCAGGAGTCTGGTTTGATGGAAGGTGCGACGAGGGGATTGTCCGGGCATGGCAGCCCCGCTGCTACGTACAGAATCCAGCAGCAACAGCATAGTCGCCAGCAGCAGGCATCTCATCCTTGTGGGCAGCAGCATCCGCCTTCCCTACAACAACAGCTGCACCACATGCAGGCGCCTCCGCAGACGGGCGCATCCACCAACAGGTACACCGAAGGTAGACTCGACACTGAGTCTCCTTTATTGGGAGCAGCTCCCGGGGGTAACGCTGGTCACCAGCAGCCAGCGCACTCGCCGAGGCAGCAGGGGGAGGCTTTTTTGCAGCAGCAGCCCCCTCCGCCGGTGTGCACGTCTTCGCGTGGCAGCCCTATTGCCTCCACGGCTTCCACACCTCCGTTGCCACAGGTGCACGCAACGGCAACAAGCGTCGCACCGGTCCTCTCCTATGTCTCGCCACGAGGTCCCAACCCTGTTTTAAAGGATTTGTCGGGGTTGCTGGCTGCGATGGGAACTAGCGGCGGCGGCTCGCGCTCGTGTGCGCTCGCAGGTAGCAGCGCAGTGGCCCCCTTTGGAACAGCAGGGCTGCCCTCAGTCGCGCAGGCTTTGGGGAATATGGGTGGTGTTTCAGGCGATCGAGAAGGAGATGAGTCTCAGGCGGCAGGTTCTGCTGGTGCAAGCATGCAAGCATTGCAGCAGCTCGTACACAACGGCGGTTGTTTGATGCAGGTGCCGGAGTCGCAGCCACAACCCATAATATCTGAGGATCGGGTGTCCCTGAAAGAGCAGTCGGAAGTCGACACAGCTGAGGTGAAAAGCTGCCGCGCCGAGAACGACGATTCGAAGCAGTTACTGGAACAACAGCAGACGGAAAAGGGGGAGCCAGCTTTCCTTGCTACATGCTCTGCTCAGCTGGAAAGATTGAGTCTTTCACCCTACGGGGATAGAAGCGACTCGCTTATGCAGCAGCAGCAGCAGCAGCGGGGACCCACTGATAGTCTGACGAGACAAGCCCGCGGAGCGTCGCGTTCATTTGAGGATTTCCTGTCTCAAGTACACAAGTTATTGCGGTCGACCTCTTATGCCTCTGCGTCTTCTGCTTCCTCACCAGGGTTATTCGGCAGTGGCCGCCCTACCGCAGGCGCCTCGCAAACTCCGCTCGTAACGACTCCGCTAGCCCAATGTGCTCTTTTTTGTGCGGAGGATGCGGAGGGAGCGTGCAAGCAGAAATGGGACAACAAAGAGCAAGGAAGCGGGGCACAGTGGGGCCACGATTCTGAGGAAGATCCGCGAAACTCTGCCTCGGCCAAACAGACGATCAACAAGCAAGATGATGACACGCACAGAGTTGCGGACCTCAGCAGCGGCTCGCCGGCATCTCCTATTATCGATATTGCTGTGTTGCAAGCAGGTACACAATTTTCTTAGCCCTTCGCAGGCCGGGTGCTCACGTGAACATCCCATAAAAAAGGTCTTTAACATGGTCGCACGCCGTGTGGGGGTGGTGCAGGAGTTGCTTTCATCTGACGGGGAACGCTTACATTGATATGTGGCATTTCAGATGGGCACGGCTGCACGCGTGGGCGAGAGAAGTACGCTGACGCGTCGTATGTGGACCTGTACGCGTGCGTGCGTGTTCCTTCATGTACCTGGCGCGCTAAGGATAAACAGAGGGAGACGGCGGTCCGAAGCGCGAAACGTCCTGCTACCTGGACTTTTTCGTCTGAAAGCTATGCAAAGCTAGAGAAGCCTAGTGATGGAATGCCCGTCAGTATGAAGTACGGAACTAGTTGTCAGGGTCGGCGTATGCGCACACATTCGTATCTATATGCCTGTGTTCGTATGCATAGGCTTGTGTCCGTGTATATGCGCATTCAGACCGGCTGCTCAGTACGACGGAGGCGGGCGGCATTGTGGTGGGTCAACACGGTTGCTTCCATCCGTTTTGCTATGATGCCTGCCTGCTTTGCAGTCGCCGCCAGTTTAGGAGCGAATTTACGCGGTGTACCTGGTGGTGTTCCCACTCTGACTGGATCAAGAGAAGGTAAGAACACTGCAGCGGCTCATGAGGACCTTGACTAATATGTGGTGTCGTGCTTATTCCGTCAGCGCGCCGGGCCGGTTTTAGAGATGCATACGTGCCGGTCGTACGTCTTTCTGCTGTGACACCCTCACTGTTCGACGTGCGCGGACGTCCAAAGCACAAGCGTATGCGATTATTGCGCGTATACATTCTGTAACAATATGTCTCGAGCGTAATCGTTTGGCGCAGAACACTCTTCACGTGCAAGTACGCATATATGTATATATGGGCGGTTCACTTTGATCGCTTCCGCGTGTTGACGTGCGGGTCGATTGTCCTTGCTGTTTGCATAATACTACTCGTTGTTCTCCTATTTCGGTGTTTTTGAACAAAGCTAGCAGTTAGGGGAACACAGCAGGCACTTCCTAGCCTGTCTTTTCTTCTTGAAGGCCAGCTATCTTAATAATGACCGAGGAACGCACACTACAGGCTTTCTTCCGTTTTCTTCTCGCGGGCGATGGTGTGCAAGTGTGCGCATGCACATTTTCTTGTGTCCCTTGATATCCTGTGCGTTCTACCGTGGCGCGCACAGCTGTTGGGTACCTCTGATTGCTCGAGTCTGTACCTTGATGCGCATGTAGAGCTCCATCTGTATATGGCACGAGTGTGCATTACTGGCTGTCTCTTGACGTAATAGCAGCCCGCCTCGGACGCAGTGTCTCACGTCTTTGCGTGCAGTGCCGTGATGGTTCATGGAAGTGCTTGCGGCGTTTTTGTAAACCTTTGCTTTTTCAGCTGTATTTGCACGTGTGTTTGGTGAGGGGCTGGCCTACTTTGTCCGATGTTCTAGCTCTAGCGTGCTTGCCCGCGGTTTTTATCGATAGACGCGGGCTCGAGGAAGGATCTCCATGCGCGGTTCATCAGTGAGACGAGGCGCGATGCGCCGTTCCAGTGCTATTTCAGTTGATTGCAGTCATTGGGATAAACCCCTGGTGTGCTACCCATGTTCGATGCTCCGCTTCCTGTGGTGATCCGTGCGACTGGCAGACTGGGAATGGGTTCCGCCGTTGCACTTTTTACAGTGTTCACTTCATCAACCTGTCACAGCTTATGGTTTGCACTACGCGTCCCCCTTTCGGCAAAGAGTACTCTATTTTCGTATGCGTCTCACTGGTAAATACATACCTCGGACACTCTGCGCACCTCCGCGCGCCGGGCATGTGGCAGGACGTTATTTCTGCTGCTGCGGTAGAAGCTGCATACTCGCATATTGCTTGAGCTATAACAATCTTCATCCGTCTTTTTCTTGACTTGTACTGCTTCGCTGTGTGGGGTCACGCCGGTAGAGACAAGTTCCTAGTGTGTTTGGGTTCCATGTGACAAACTGATGCAGAGTTCTCGCAGAAGAAAAATTCTCAGAACCTGGATTTACAAACGGTGCTGATGCTTCCTGAGCTGCATCGGCAGGCAGCGCCCCAGCGTGGCCCGGCGGAAGGCTCGCGAGCAGTCGAAGGAGGAGGAAGCGGCCATGACGGTGAAATTCTGCAGGGGGGCTCGGGCCGAAAAGAACTTTCACAGCCTCAGCACGCCGGATTACAGCAGCAGTTAGAACATCCACAGCATCCCGGTACACCCATCCCCACGGTGCAGCTGTCTCCGCCTGAAAGACGGCGCGGGTCGCCACAGGGCGGTTTCTCAGGAAGCAGAACCCCCGTACATCGCGCTTCCAGCGGAAGGTTGCTGGCACCTTCCTATCAAAATTACGACGAAATACAAAGCGCTCCTAATCCTTCAACCCCCATCATCCGAGGAAATGACAAAATTTCCGTCGAGCAGTTTCTGATGAGGTATGACAGTGTGCTGCAGCGCAGAATCCAGGATGTTTCACCACCTTTACCTCAGATATCTACGCTGATGCAGGCGCTTACGACGCAGATGGTGTGCGGGTTCTGGTCCTTGTTTCTAGAGATCATAATGCCATGTTGAATTCAACAAAGCTCATTTATTGACTGCGTATCGCGTTGTGTGGCGCACCGAAGGGGTCTTTTTTGTTTCTGGGAGAAGCTGAAATAGTGGCTTGTGGCTCGCTGAGTAATTCACCCACAGGACAGGAGAGCCAACAAAGAGAGAGTCGAGATGCAATGTGGCGACTTCTTCAGTAAAGTCGTATGCGGCAGTTGGTGCAACACACTCGTACTGCTTGTTTTCGGGTTGTTCTGAGGCACAGCGGGTGAAACTCCTCAAAACGTCATTTTGCGTAGAAGAGAATACGAGGAAGCGCAGTACCGGACGCCACCGCGTCTGTATGATAGTCCGCACTTTTTACTGGCGCCCCGCTGGTATATTCGACGATACCAGTGTTAGCTATGCGCTTCGTGGGCCTCCTGTGTTCGCACGTTTTGAAGCGCGTCCGCGGTGATCACGTGGTTAGTGGCACAGAGCACGCAAACCTCTGCATTGCCGTGCGTGGTGC
>SJYA01005715.1:0-18363 GCA_006410615.1 Neotragus moschatus | reverse complement strand
CCCTACAATTTGCTGTGTATAAAATAAACAACAAGCACCTACTGTATAGCATAGGGAACTAGACTCAATATCTTGCAATAATAATTTATAAGGGTAAATAATCTAGATATCTGTGTGTGTGTGTGTGTTAGTCACTCAGGCATGCCTGACTCTTTGCCCCATGAACTGTCACCCACCAGGCTATTCTGTCCATCAGATTTCCCAGTCTAGAATACTGGAGTGGGTTGCTATTTCTTCCTTCAGAGGATCTTGCAGGCAGATTCTTTACAGTCTTAGCCACCAGGGAAGTGGTATATTCCATGTACCACATCTTCTTTATTCTTTCATCTATCCGACATTTAGGTTGCTTCCATGTCCTCGTTGGCTCCCCTGGTGGCTCAGATGGTTAAAAAAAAAATCTTGCCTGAAATGCTGGAGACACCTTTGATCCCTGGGTGGGGAAGTTACCTGGAGAAGGGAATGACAACCCATTCCAGTATTCTTGCCTGGAGAATTCCATGGACAGAGTAGCCTTGTGGGCTACAGTCAGACACAACTCTCTCTATATACATGAATCACCTTGTTGTGCATCTGAAACTAGGACAACATTGTTAAACAACTGTATATCAAAAAAAAAAAAAATTAACCCAGCGATTTGCACTTGCTTCTGAAAGAAGACCTCAGACAACTTAACCTTGGACAAACCACATGATTGCTGAGTTCTCCCTATGGTATTTTCCATTTGGGGGAGTTTGTGAACCAAGCACTTCTGAGGCATAATAGGAGCCTCCTTGCTGCTTTTCAGGTTAATGAAAAGCATCTTCTAATGAAAAACATCTTCTCTACTGTGAACAGGTGAGTCCACCTGGGGCTCGTGATCATCATAGCCTTGGAGCCCAGAGCAGAACAAGTTCTTGGGAAGGATGATGAACAAACCAAATGCCCCCAAGTGTGTGGCTTTCCATCCAGTGCTCTTCTTGGGGGAGAGTCTTCCCAGTCAGCAACTGAAACCTGCCTCCAGCTGAGAAGCAATGCAAATTCAATTAATTTAAAAATACACTGTTGGTAGGAATGTAAATTGATGCAGCTACTCTGGAGAACAATGCAGAGCTTCCTTTAAAAAAAAAAAACTGAAAAGAGTTACCACAGGATCCAGCAATTCCACTCCTGGGTATTTATCTGGAGAAAACCATAATTCAAAAAGATGCATGCACCCCAATATTCATTGCAGCACTGTTTACAATAGCCAGAACACGTGTTAGTCACTCAGTCATGTCTGACTGTAGCCCATGAGGCTCCTCTCTCCATGGAATTCTCCAGGCAAGAATACTGGAGTGGGTTGTCATTCCCTTCTCCAGGTATCTTCCCAATCCAGGGATCAAACCCGTGTCTCCAGCACTGTAGACAAAAATTTTTTTTACTATCTGAGCCACCAGGGAAGACGACGAGGACATGGAAGCAATCTAAATGTCCACTGATAGATGAGAGGGTAAAGAAGATGTGGTACATGGACTAATACAATGGAATGTTACTCAGCCATAAAGAAAATAAAATAACGCTATTTGCAGCAACATGGATAGACTTAGACAATACTATACTAGTGAAGTAGGTCAAAGAAAAATATCATATGATATTTAGCTGCACTCTAACAAGCAATGATACAGGTGAACTTACTTGCAAGTCAGAAACAGACTCTCAGAGAACAAACTTATGGTTATCAGGGGAGAAGAGTGAGGGCGAGGGATGATTAGGAAGTTTGGGATGGAAATGTACACACTGCTATATTTAAAATGTATAACCAACAAGAACCTACTGTATAGCACAGAGAACCCTGCTTAATGTTATGTAACAGTCTAAATGGGAAAATAACTTGAAGAATAGACATATGTATACCTAAATCACTTGGAGAAGGCAGTGGCACCCCACTCCAGTACTCTTGCCTGGAAAATCCCATGGACGGAGGAGCCAGGTGGGCTACATACAGTTCATGGGGTCGCTAAGAGTCGGAGACGACTGAGTGACTTCACTTTGACTTTTCACTTTCATGCATTGGAGAAGGAAATGGCAACCCACTCCAGTGTTCTTGCCTGGAGAATCCCAGGGATGGTGGAGCCTGGTGGGCTGCCATCTATGGGGTCGCACAGAGTCAGACACGACTGAAGTGACTTAGTAGTAGTAGTAGTAGTAGTAAATCACTACTGTATATTTGAAACCAACAAAACATGTTATTCCACTATACTCCCGTATAAACTAAAATGTTTTGAAAAGTTCTAGAATCTCTGGCATCCAAGCAGGAGGAGAGATGCAGGCAAGAGTCGGAGGCAAGAAAAGCCAAAGGGAAATAACATATTAGCATCCTTGGCATCACACACTCTCTCCAATCCCCTTAAGAGTGGTTTACCATTTTAATATCAGAGTTGACAAACTCAGTAGAAGTTTTCTTGCAGAACTAGTGATTTCAGGTCTGTTACAAGCCTGTGGATTTTGTCTCTACCAGCCCCGGTTGGGAATGTGGTTCTTCCTGGGAGGCTGGCAGTTAGCATCCTTCTAGCCCTAAACATGAGGTGTTTCTCTTTCCTGATTTCTCTTTGGCTCTTATCACTACTTGAAGGTGAAATGTTATATAGAACATTATGTACAGGATGATCTCATGTCTTTACAAACATAGACAACAGTGACCCGTAAATGCACAGACTATCTGGGGACCTCTGCTAACTGATTCCCTCCACAACCAGGAGTGGGCTGATTTGGGAGGGACCTTGATTTTTTATTTTATATATTTTATTTTTTCAATGCATGAATTAGTTTCACAATTAAAAAGTATGTTATGCAGTAAAGCTAAAAGCATGACTAAATATTTAAAAATGAATAAATTAAGTTTTAAAATACAAAAATCTGGTTTGAATGTTTCTTTTATTTGGATTTCAGAAAATTACAAAGTTCTCTTCTGACTGTTTTAGGATATAACTGTCGGGTTCCCAGGAGCACATCCAGGTCAGAGTTCTGTTTCCAGGTTGGGGATTTCCTGAGTTAAATTGTTTAAAACAGGAGCTCTTTAATGTGTCTGTGCTCTGAAGACCTAAAAACAACTATGTTCTACTCCCTCTGCCTCCTCTGCCCCAGCCATGTGGATGAACTAAGAGGCATTCTTACGCAAAGGATGCAACTTGAAATGGACCTGTGATCTGGTCCACATTCTGACATGTGAATCTTGACTGGCTGGGACCTGCCAGCCCCGATGAAAGCACATCAGTGTGAGACTTGGAGCCGAATGGTTGATCCCAGGACATTGCTTTCCATAGGAGACAGTTGGCTATATTCCATTTTTAGTACTGATCTGGGCCAGGCAGCTTTGAGTGGTGGCGTGAAGAGAGATCTTAATTTCTTGCCCAGAAAGAGAAACTGAATAGCCTAGATGAGAAGCTTCCTAGGTGACACTGGTGGTAAAGATCCCACCTGGAGACATAAGAGATGCCGGTTCAGTCCCTGGGTTGGAAAGATCCCCTGGAGAAGGGCTCAGCAACCCACTCCAGTATTCTTGCCTGGAGAATCCTGTGGGCAGAGGAGCCTGCAGTCCATGCGATTGCAAAGGGTCAGACAAAACTGAAATGACTGAGCTCACACACACAGCCTGGATGAGAACTAGGAATCTTAACCTCCTTGAAAAATACATTTATCATGGAGGCAGAAACAGTAAATGCAGGTACAAAGCTTATTATTAAAGACAGAGCACAGTAACAGGTGGGAGAACACATAGAGAAACTTCGTTTATTTGGCAGAAGGCAGAGCTGCACACGTGAAGAGAAAGGGCGTGGGCAGCTCCCGAACCTCCCCAAAGGAGGAGGAGTGCGGTAAAGAGGCAATTGTCATTCACATAGATCAGTTCTTCCACGTCTTTGTCTTCCTCCAGACCAATTATTTGGTTTCTTTTTCCACACCTGACCTACTCGGGGACACTCCCCTGGGGTGCACACACACACCTCCGCCAAGATGGATCTCAAAGGGAAGGCTTCTGGGAGGAGCACAACCATAGCCTGGCATTATCCCCTGACTTCTGACCCACAGAGGCTTTCTATGCACGTGTAGTGCACTCTTGTCCAGAAAGAGTGGAGGAAGAAGATTTCTCTTTTTAAAAAAATTTTACTTTATTTTACTTTACAATACTGTATTGGTTTTACCATACATCAACATGAATCTGCCATGGGTGTACACGTGTTCCCAATCCTGAACCCCCCTCCCGCCTCCCTCCCCATACTATCCCTCTGGGTCATCCCAGTGCACCAGCCCCAAGCATCCTGTATCATGCATTGAACCTGGACTGGCGATTCATTTCATATATGATATTATACATGTTTCAATGCCATTCTCCCAAATCATCCCACCCTCTCCCTCTCCCACAGAGTCCAAAAGACTCTATACATCTGTTCTATACATCTGTGTCTCTTTTGCTGTCTCACATACAGGGTTATTGTTACCATCTTTCTAAATTCCATATATATGCACTAGTATACTGTATTGGTGTTTTTCTTTCTGGCTTACTCCACTCTGTATAATCGGCTCCCGTTTCATTAACCTCATTAGAAGTGATTCAAATGTATTCTTTTTAATGGCTGAGTAATACTCCATTCTGTATATGTACCAGGGCTTTCTTATCCATTCGTCTGCTGATGGACATCTAGGTTGCTTCCATGTCCTGGCTATTGTAAACAGTTCTGCGATGAACACTGGGGTACACGTGTCTCTTTCAACTCTTGCAGCTCAATTCCAGAAAAATAAATGACCCAATCAAAAAATGGGCCAAAAAACTAAATAGACATTTCTTCAAAGAAGACATACAGGTGGCTAACAAACACATGAAAAGATGCTCAATATCATTCACTATCAGAGAAATGCAAATCAAAACCACAGTGAGGTACCATTTCACACCAGTCAGAATGGTTGCGATCCAAAAGTCTACAAGCAATAAATGCTGGAGAGGGTGTGGAGAAAAGGGAACCAACCCTCTTACACTGTTGGTGGGAATGCAAACTAGTACAGTCACTATGGAGAATGGTGTGGAGATTCCTTAAAAACTTGCAAATAGAACTGCCTTATGACCCAGTAATCCCACTGCTGGGCATACACACCAAGGAAATCAGAATTGAAAGAAGATTCCCTAATCCTTTACGCAAACAGCGTTTGCCCCTCTTTGTCTTTGCCGTGACTATTACCTTAAGGTGTTTACAAGAGGCAAACACTGGCTATTTACCCTGTTTCTGTTGTTGCTTCCATTTCAGAGGGCAAGCAGGAGGCTGACTGTAAATGCCTCAACTGGACCCCCCCTATTTTTGGTCTCAGGAAATGCAAACAGGAGGCTAGTTGTAAATGCCTAACCTGAAGCCCGTCTGTCTCCTATACCAGTACTAAAAATAAGAATTGATGGACTATGTAAAAGTCCTATTTTCTTCCCAGAACAAAGGTACAAATATTGTATGTTCATTTCACTAATCAACAGTTTAAAGGAAAAGGGTTAGTTTTTCTCAGTCTGATACACTTCCTTAAATCAGCCCTCTGTCTTCATTCCAGAATTTGCCCGTTTCCTGCATAATTATCAGTTCAAACAAGCATTTTATTCTTGAAGATGACTAATGCCATAGCGCTGCTGATGGAATGAATCTGTTGGACACAGGAATCCACCTCCCACAGCTGGGACACTGGTGCTGTGCTCAAGCTCATGGGCCAGCCACTTTGTACAGCAGTTTTATCTGACACTCGAGCCCAGGCATTGCTGCAAAGGCCTTAGAAACATCCAATCCTTGACTCAACCAGGCAACTCATTTTTCCAGGAGGAAATGCTATTTAAGTAACTGATTCAATGGACATGAGTTTGAGCAAACTCCGGGAGATAGTGAAGGACGTGGAAGTCTGTTGCTGCAGTCCATGGGGCCACAAAGAGTCAGACATGACCAAGAAACAACAGCATCCAAAGTCTCTAGCTAACAAAGGCAGACGGAAGTGACAATCCTAAAACCTGCCTTGGAGACCATACTTTGTATTAAAATCTTTATAGCTTTCTGAATTCTCTTCCCACTATAGACTAAAAAAACAAAACAAAATAAAACTAGTCACAACCTACCAGTTAAGGGTTATGTTTTGTTTGGTGGGAATTTTTAGGACTTCAAGCCTGGGAGACAGCATCTCAAGTACCTTGAGAGAACTGCTCCAAGGAGGTGGATGGGAGAAGAGCCAGGTTATATAGATGTTTGGAACAAGGGGCAGGTAGTCTGAACATCAAAAGATTGTTGTTTCTTTCTTTTTTTTTCTTTAACTTTTGCCATGTTTGTTTATTTATTTTTTCTATTTATTTTAATTGGAGGCTAATTACTTTACAATATTGTAGTGGGTTTTGCCATACATTCACATGAATCAGCCATGGGTGTACATGTGTTCCCCATCCTGAACCCTCCTCCCACCTCCCTCCCCATCCCATCCCTCAGGGTCATCCCAGTGCACCAGCCCCAGACATCTCAAGTAAAGGAATTTTTTAAAAGCTGGCTTTTTTTTTTTTAATTCAAAAGACTAATATCATGGTATCCGTTCCCATAATTTCATGGCAAATAGATGGAGAAATATCAGAAACGGTGACAGACTTTATTTTCTTGGGCTCCAAAATCACTCCAGATGGTAACTGCAGCCATGAAATTAAAAGATCCTTGCTCTTTGGAAGAAAAGATATGACAAATCTAGACAGCATAGTAAAAAGCAGAGACATTACTTTGCAGACAAAGATCCATCTGGTCAAAGCTATGGCTTTTCCAGTAATCATATATGGATGTGAGAGTTGGACCATAAAAAAAGGTAAGTGCCGAAGAATTGATGCTTTTGAACTGTGGTGCTGGAGAAGACTCTTGAGAGTCCCTTGGACTGCAAGGAGATCCAACCAGTACATCCTAAAGGAAATCAGTCCTGAATATTCATTGGAAGGGCTGATGCTGATGCTAAACCTCCACTACTTTGGCCACCTGATGCAAAGAAGTGACTCATCTGAGAAGACCCTGATTCTAGGAAAGATTGATGGCAGGAGGAGAAGGGGACAACAGAGGATGAGATGTTTGGATGGCATCACCGACTCTATGGGCATGAGTTTGAGCAAGCTCCAGGAGTTGGTGATGGACAGGGAGGCCTGGTGTGCTTCGGTTCATGGGGTTGCAAAGAGTTGGACACGACTGAGTGATTGAACTATGTGAAGGAAGATGTAAGAGTCTGGGCTCACTGACATCATTCCTTTCCTATGCCTCTCAGCTATCTTGGAGTCAGCATCTTGTGATTTCATTTTTCACATTCTTACTTCCTTACTCACCATAGGGAATGGTAGCAGCCAGATAGCTGCTGGATGGCAGGTATTGCTTTCCTTGGGCACCCTCGGGGCTCAGAAATTCACACTTGGAGCGGTGGAATCACTGATGGCTGTGACATCCTGTGTATTGATGGGGCAGGAAATACTCTATTTCTCACCACCTTGTATATATGCACATCAAAAATGCAAAATTAATAAAATAGAGCCACTGACTGCACACTTATATGCCACACAGTGGGAAAGCTTCTTGGCGATTTGAGTGATCGAGATCCATGGCATACGGTGCCAGGCTGCCTGGCTAAGCTGTCGCCATCAGTAGCTTGGAAATTGTTGGCTGAGACTGCAGCTGCAGCAGAAGAGGCTGGATAATAGGAGAGTTTTGCTGTGTGTTGGTTGCTGTAAGTGGTATTTATTTGTCAAGGTATTGGAAAAAGAAGAGGGAAGAGAGAGAGAATGAGAGGGAGAAAGAGAGAGAAAAATGAAAGCGTAGAGAGAGAGACAGAGGCAGAGAGAGAAGCCTTAGAAAAGAACACTTGCTTTACAAGCAGAAATGGGGAAAAAAAAAAAAAACATAACAGGGAAATCTAGCTTTAGATGGTAGGATAAACCAGTTCTGGGTAGCTCCACTATTAAGTTGTGGATCTGAGGAAAAAAACTTGAATGATAGGTACTCAAGAAAACCTCTGCAGGTTACAAGGAATCCAGACAAAACCCCACTAAAGGACTGTTAACAAACTACCCACCGCTTGTCCCAGACTGCTCCAGCCCGTAGGTTCAGAGGAAGCATCTGGCAATAAGAAATCAAAGGAAGACNCACTATTAAGTTGTGGATCTGAGGAAAAAAACTTGAATGATAGGTACTCAAGAAAACCTCTGCAGGTTACAAGGAATCCAGACAAAACCCCACTAAAGGACTGTTAACAAACTACCCACCGCTTGTCCCAGACTGCTCCAGCCCGTAGGTTCAGAGGAAGCATCTGGCAATAAGAAATCAAAGGAAGACAGCAAATTTGAGAATTATCTGGAAAAGAATGTGAGCTATGGCTATTGACAAAGAATTGTCTGGCAAATACTGAACATCAGGCTTCCCTGTCACTCACCATCTCCCAGAGTTTGCCCAAGTTCATATCTATTGCATCAGTGATGCCATCCAACCATTTCCTCCTCTGATGCCCTTTCCTCCTTCTGCCATCAATCTTTCCCACTGAGAGGAACTTTTCCAATGAGCCAGCTGTTTGCATCAGGTGACCAAAATACTGGAACTTCAGCTTCAGCATCAGTCCNTATTGCATCAGTGATGCCATCCAACCATTTCCTCCTCTGATGCCCTTTCCTCCTTCTGCCATCAATCTTTCCCACTGAGAGGAACTTTTCCAATGAGCCAGCTGTTTGCATCAGGTGACCAAAATACTGGAACTTCAGCTTCAGCATCAGTCCTTCCAATGAGTATTCATGATGATTTAAGATTTACTGGTTTGCTCTCCTCGCTGTCCAAGGGACTCTCATTTTCTTAGTGGTCTATAAAATATGATGATTCTTATAACAGATGACAGGTCAATATTATCTAAGAGAACTGTGCAGAAAGCAAAGCAAAACAAGAGAAAAGTAAAAAAAGAACAAGTATAGCACTAGAATGTTAGTAAACATGCCTTTCACTATATTTACTGGGCTGCCCAGCTGTGCATCCTCTGACAGCTGCATCTGAGGGGCCTGAGAGAGGGTGGAAAAGGCAGAACCTCCCAGCACCAGAAGGGGCCCCAGGAAGCTACCTCAGGGCCTTTGCGTGTGCTGGAGCAGCTGCATGGGCCAGGCTGCATCGCCTGGGACATCAAATTGCCCTCAGAGAGCTTACATGGGGCTGTGTGTGTGTGTGAGCTGGACCTCTTATCAGTCAGCAAGCAAAACCTATATCAAAAAAATAAATTTGAAAAATATTCTTTGGACCCGCCGCGGGTGTGCACGTGTTCCCCGTCCTGGGCCTCCCTCCTTCCTCCTTCCCCATGCCGTCCCTCTGGGTCATCTTGGTGCACCGGTCCCAGGCATACAGTGTCGTGCGTCGAGCCTGGACTGGCGATTCGTTTCATGTATGGTATTGTGCGTGTTTCGGTGCCATTCTCCCAATTCATCCCAAGTTGCCGTATATTTGAGCATGTTCTGCATTCATTAAGAAAGTCCAGGTCAAAGGAGGTAGACAATACCTTCCAACAGCAGTTTTGTTGTTGTTTGGTTGCTAAGTCACGTCCAGCTCTTTGCGACCCATTAACTGTGGCATGCCAGGCTTCCCTGTCCTTCACAATCTCCCAGAGTTTGCTCAAACTCAAGTCCATTCAGTTGGTGATGCTATAAAACTGTCTCATCCTCTGTCGCCCCTTCTCCTCCTGCCCTCAGTCTTTCCCAGGACCAGGGTCTTCCCAGGTGGCTCAGACAGTAAAGAATCTGCCTGCAATGTTGAAGACTTGGGTTCAATCCCTGGGTCAGGAAGATCCCTGGAGAAGGAAGTGTCAACCTACTCCAATATTCTTGTCTGGAGAATTCCATGGACAGNCCCAGGACCAGGGTCTTCCCAGGTGGCTCAGACAGTAAAGAATCTGCCTGCAATGTTGAAGACTTGGGTTCAATCCCTGGGTCAGGAAGATCCCTGGAGAAGGAAGTGTCAACCTACTCCAATATTCTTGTCTGGAGAATTCCATGGACAGGGAAGCTCGGGGGGCTACATTTCATGGTGGCAAAGAGTCAGACATGACTGAACAAGTGGCTGGTTTACATTCTCTATTGGAAATTGATTGTAAAAATTATTAACACAGTTTGTTTATAAGGGTATACATGACTCAGTGGTAAAGAATCTGCCTGCCAATGTAGGAGATTCAGGAGACTCAGTTTTGATCCCTGGCTGGGGAAGATCCTCCGGAGGAGGAAATGGCAAACCATTACAGTATTCTTGCCTGGAAAATCTCATAGACCAGAGTATCCTGGAGGGTTGTAGTCCATAAGGTGGCCAAGAGTCAAACACAACTGAGCACCCACCCTTGCAAGTTTTTAAATATTTTTTTCATGTTTTCAGAAAAAAAGTGATTTTTTCCCTCTAAGTTTATTGTTTGACATAAATTATTTTAAATACAAAGAGTTCAGGATGGGGGGCACGTGTGTTGATGTGTGGCNTAAGGTGGCCAAGAGTCAAACACAACTGAGCACCCACCCTTGCAAGTTTTTAAATATTTTTTTCATGTTTTCAGAAAAAAAGTGATTTTTTCCCGCTAAGTTTATTGTTTGACATAAATTATTTTAAATACAAAGAGTTCAGGATGGGGGGCACGTGTGTTGATGTGTGGCAGGACCAGTGCAATATTGTAGAGTAGTTGACCTCCAATTAAAATAAATAAATTTATATTAAAAAAAAAAACGTCAGCAAGCAATTCTTGTCACTTGTATCAGTATAAGACCACTGTGTGTTTTAAATCTAAGCACAATATTTTTCTTCCTTAATTCAAACTGGGGTACTTGAACCCAGTCACATCAGTTGTCAACCCAGTTGATAACTCAGGGCCAAGAGAAGTCGGCAAACTTGGTTACAGTGCGTTGGCATCCTAAGGGAAAAATCCGGCTTTGCAGGCAACATCTTCTGGTCCCAGGGAGCCCTTTTCCTGGAGGCCATTAAGTATAAATATGGTCCCTAAACTTCAGCTTAGTTTGCGTTTCACCTCAGCAAGCCAGAATCATTAGGCGCTTTCTCTGTTGAGCAACATGTTGAGCGTGGAGGCAGGTGCATGGTAAATTGGCAGACGTTTATTCTGAAGAATAAAACCCATAGAGGAAAGTCCAGTTGATACCTTTGTGAGTTTTCCTCTTATTTTTTGAGGGTCTTTTTCAAAATATAGAAAGTGTCTTATTGCATGTTTTAAAGGAAGCTAGACTAGTTTTCATGGAAGGTTCAGTAAATAGAAATAATTTTCTTGTACATTCTCTCCCTTCTTCTCCCACACAAAAATTATAGCACAGCCATTCACTCAGAACAGGGAAATTTCAAAATAAATTTCAGGACACAGGATTGTGTGCACCGCATGTGAATTATCTATTTTTAGCCTCAGCATAAGACTTATTTTTAGAGCCTGAAATCAGCTGAGATAGCCTTATTTATGGCATGACCCAACTGGGAGATGAAGTTGGCTGTGATCATGGGCCCAAATACATAAATCCTAACTTAGTTTATTTAATGCAAGAGATGCTTGATGACCAACAGTAATATTTGTTTGAAGTTTTCAGAACTCAGAAAGGATTTTCCCTTTTTAATTGTTTTTAGACTTGTAGTATACTTAGATTATCTTCCAAAAGATTGGAAATGTCTCTTTTAAATTCAGTAACTAAATTCCATTTAAGATGATTTTGGGTCTTGGCATGATTACTGACAGGAGATTAGAAATCATCCTGGAAACATCATCCAATTCCCCTTTCACATGGTGCCAAGAGGCCTCACTGACTTGCACATGTGTTTTGTGAACTCAGGTTAATTTCATCAGAATATCTGCTTACGGCGTTGTTAACACGAATTTGTTTCTTTTCAAGATGATGTATTAGCTAATCTAAATGTTGACACAGAACCAACTGAATTCTCAACAGAGTGATAGTCTATACTCTTATTTTATTTTACTTCATTTCATTAATTCTTATTTACAGGGGAGATTGGACACTTCCCCAGCTATAAGGATTCTAAATTAGT
The DNA here is from genome assembly GCA_006410615.1 of Neotragus moschatus. NCBI lineage: Eukaryota > Metazoa > Chordata > Mammalia > Artiodactyla > Bovidae > Neotragus > Neotragus moschatus. Next base: position 6,334 of record SJYA01005715.1, on the reverse strand, counting down.
CATTGAACATGAGCATCATCTCAAGTTTCAGGTCAATGTCATTCTAAATCAGTCCAGACTAAAGCTCACTCAAACTACAGAGCATTTCTCATAACTGGTTTTTATCTTCTTTGCTTATGAAAGCATCTTTAAAAAATGTATGAGTGAGAAGTGAAGTGAGCAGAGCAAGACTCTAAAGAGATCAGAGAAGAGAGCAAAAGAGATGAATTAACCAAAACCATGAGTTCATCCTTTTATCCTCTATAGTTTTGGTTAGTTTGTAAGAGTTGAACATCTTTATCATTTACAGTGATAGGAAAATGCTCCAGTCTATCTCAAAAGATGGTTTCTAGTTAATCTCACAGGGTGGATCTTCAATTTTATAAAAATCATATAGCTCTAAAATATCATTTTTAGTCCTTTTTCTTTGGCCTCGTATCCCTTACTTGTATTTCTTTCCCCAGCTTGAGTATGGCTTAAATTCATTATTTTGTTTCTATAACTGGGAGGATGTTGGATTTCATATAATTTATGTGGGGACGACAAAGGATGAAATGGCTGGATGGCATCAGTGACTCAATGGACGTGAGTCTGAGTGAACTCCGGGAATTGGTGATGGACAGGGAGGCCTGGTGTGCTGCGATTCATGGGGTCGCAATGAGTCGGACATGACTGAGCGACTGAACTGAACTGATGTGTAAATAAATCACTACTCCACCATTTTTAGGTAACTGAAATGAGAACAATACTGCCTATCTCATGGAACTGGGCTGAAAGAGTTACTGATATAATAAGAGAATCCTAGCACACAGAATGTCTGGTAGACATCTGTCTTTCACAAGAAATGTGTTGAATTAGTAAATCTCTTCATGAAATCATTAAAGATTTATATATACCAAGGATACACACCTAGATCACATAATTAAGTGGTAGAGAGAGGATTTGAACTCAGGCTGTCTGGTGTTGTCCCAACCGCGTTTATGGGCCCAAAGATGTCAAGCCAAAACAATAATAAAACTTATATAGTCATACGATCATGTGTTAAATATGATATCCTCTAACCCTGTACTCTAGAATTAAACTTTTCAAAGACAGTGAAACTTAAATGTTCTCACCAAAATAACAAAAAAAGATAACTATGTGAGTGATGGCGGTCTTAAATGAGTAGATGGACGAAATCCTTTCACAATGTATAAGATCAAGTCATCACAATGTGAATTTTCATGTCTTGCAATTGTATTTGCCAATTACAGCTCAATAAAGCTAAAAGAGAAGACCCTTAAAAGCAATAAAAGCATCCAAATGTTTCCCCTCACATCTGATAATATTCTACCCTGTTGCCTGGCTTACACAGCTCTTCACGCCTCCCCGGCCACCGCCCCAACTTCACCCCAGCAGAGCCACGTTCATGGCCTAATCACTGACGGGCCAGCGGTGCAGGCTTCCGTGTATGTGTATAATTCCATGTTACCAAGATAAGGGCTTCATGCCAGCAAGTGCTCCCAGTCTGGCACCTTCTTTCTAATGACATTCACAAGGCAGATTTCTTCCCACTATTCAGAACTCAGAGACAACTTTACGGGTAGACAGTTCCAACCAACTGTGCGACATTTCCTTCACTTCACAGCATTCTCTTCTTATCACAAAGCACCATCTTTTAGCTTTCTAACCAATGTATGGAGGGTATTATTGAGGTATTGATTCATTTACTTCCTCTCCATCTGGCCCTAGAGGATGCATATTCTTCGGGAGCATGTTTTCTCATTCAACACAATTTTTTCAGTTCTGGGTTCAGAGGAATGTCTGATGCAGAGAAACGAGTCCAAAAAATGTGCTGAATTTAGACTCTGAGGCAGTTGTTTGCACAGCATGTGTGTGTGTGTGCACGCACGTGTGGGCTGTGCTCAGTCATGTTCTGCTATTTGCAGCACTGTGGACAGTACCTCCCGGGCTCTTCTGCCCGTGTAATTCTCTAGGCAAGAATACTGGAATGGGTTATTGTTTCCTACTCCAGGGGACCTTCCCAACCCAGGGACTGAACCCACGTCTCTTGCATCTCCTGCCTTGGTGGGCAGATTCTTTACCACTTGTGCTACCTGGGAAGCCCGTATACATCAAACACCCAAGTAATATTAACAGTATACATCAAAGGAATTTGGTAAAAATGCACCCTTTGCATGTTAAATCTACCTTCATCTGTTGCTTGTTAGTTCATTAAAATAAAAATAATTTTTATAGTTAGTTTGATCACAAACGCATGTACGTGTGAAACATGTATTAATAATTCTACAACAGTACAGCATTGTGTGGTGGTTTTAAACGCTTTAAGATCTTTTATTATTCTCATCAAAATGGAAACACAAAATTAAGCAGTACTCATAGGAAACTCACAGACCTTGGAAAGGTATCTATTGGATTTCAGGGTTTTTAAACCTGTGGGGCAAGTGTTAAAGAAGTTACCTCAGGATGCATGGGTTCTAGTGTCTTTTTGAGTTCAGGACTTTGAGACTGATGGTGAACCTGGGACCGCTCGGTTCCTTGGGAGGCCTGAACCAAGGATCGAGCTATTTTCTTCTTCAGCATCTTAATGTAATCGTCATTAAGAGGGCAAAGTCATTCTTCTGTTTGATAGGAGAGTCTGGTACAGTTAAAAATGTGCTGATTACTAGGACTGAAGTCCAGGGCTTCTGGCTCAATCATAAAGGTCTCTGCCTGTAACTTACCTTCTGATAAAAGGAGATGGGTGGGTCAGTATTGTTTCCTTTGTCTTTGATTTTTCTCTTCTGGGTGATTCACTATTAGATATAATTGCTATCGTGTGAACACAAGAAAGCTGCATTTCCACAGTGAAAGGAAAAGGATGCATTTCCTTAGCACTGATGAAGCAGTATTTGAAGGATTGACGTGTGGCAGTCATGTGATGCCTTTGGCAAAACTGGTAAATCTCATGGAACGGAACACTGACAATGAGGTCAAGGGTTGCTATCAATTAGTGCTCAATACAGGTTCATGTTTTGTATCAGCAACAGATGGTTTTCAATTTAATTGTCCCACATCTATAATTTTAAAGATGATGTTTGCATAAGAAAGGAGGTTCTAAACAACCTGAGAAATTAAGGCCCCCATTTTTTAAATGAATAATTCATTGTCATCATTCTATCCCACCATTTTTATAGTGATCCTTAGGAAGATACAGCTACATTTTAAGTTATGAAAAAGGATGAAAATTATATATGAAATCTGTAGAAAGCTATTAGACCTCTGTCATACTTTATTTTTTTATAATACTTGATTTTCCTTTATCTCGGAAGAGACAAAAAACATGGATTGACGTTTTGTTAATACAAACTCCCTACTTGCTTGAATTTGCACTTGCTAAATTCTAACCAAGGTCCAGTACACACAAAGAACTAAAAAGAGAAATCTTTCACTGCACCGATGTCAGGCCTGCAATGAAAGCCACCCTGCTGGTTGTGGCTCTAATAATAAACTTTCTTTTATACAAGGCCTTTCAAAGTTACAGGGTCACAAAGTGCCTTGAAAATAAATCTCAGAAAGAACAGCAAATTCTGGAATAGGCCTGTGCTTCTAACAGAGTTAATAAATTGTAGGTGTAAATGACTAACGGCGCGCAGACCCAGCGGTGAGTATGTTCAACAGATAAAAATGAACAAGTGTTGAGGGCCAAAGAAAGGATCTATGAGCAGTGGTGATTTAGGGCAGATACTTCCAGAGTTTAACTGAGGCTGCAGGAAGCCTGGCCGAGGGCTCAGATGAAGGAGACTTGGAGATACATGCACCCGGAAGGCCACACACCAGTGGGGAGTGGAAAGGGGTGATGTCACATTCATGAGCTTGTTAGCAGTCATTGGCTCAATCCTTGTGGAAATAAAAACCTATACAGTATTAGGGTGTGTGTGTGTGTGTGTGTGAGTCTCTCAGTCCCATCCAACTCTTTGTGATCCCATGGACTGTAATCTGCCAGGCTTCTCTGTTCAGGCAAGAATACTGGAGTGGGTTGCCATGCCCTTCCTCAATACACTATTGATACCATATATAAAATAGAGAACTAACGAGAACCTATTGTATAGCACAGGGAACTCTACTCAACTCTCTGTGGTAACCTAAATGGGAAGAAATCCAAAAAAGAGGGATATACATATATAATATAGTTAATTCATTTTGATGTACGGTAGAAACTGACACAACAGTGTAAAGTAACTATTCTCCAATGAATTTATTAAAAATAAAAAAAATAACTAGAAAAAAAGATGTATGACAAAGAGAAAAAATCTACAAAAGTTTTAACTGTTCATTTTCTGGGATTGCTTCCTAAGCAAAGCCCAAGGGAGCCCAATCACCCCACCACCACCCACTTCGCACAAAGATCACTCGTTCTCACTTTTTCTTTCTTCTTCCCTCAAATACTGAGAAAGAACAAAGGATCAAAATGGAAGACTTGGTGTAGTTTGACAATTGACACTTGAGACCCCTATGGAGGGGGTGGGGGAGACCCTTCCAGTGTTAGGACTTGCTTCTCTTTATAGGGAGGTATTTTTCCTTCTTAATTCCAAAACCACCTCACATTCTTGACTCTGGGCACATTGACCTTGCTGTACACCTGACATCAGTGTCTTCTTCTGCCTCCCTCGCTCATTTCCAAGCATCTCTGATGGGAACTTAATCAACTTTCCTCTCGGGGTCATCCATTCCTTATTTTTGCTTCTGGTACAGTATCAGCAAATATTTCTCATTTTCCACATTATTGTTCTCCCTGGTAAGAAATTTCAAAATACATTTTGTTAGTTTCCTCATTATTAATTTTTTTTTATTAGAACAGGCTTGTTTTTGCCTAACTGATTGCATTTTCCCTTACTGAAATCCATATTTGTTTTATCTAAATTAATTGAGGTACTGGAGAATTCTTTTCTGACTTCTGCTAAGTTATAAGTCACACATAGATTTTGTATGCTGGCATTTACAACATTGTTTTTATTTTTGACTCACTCTAAAATTTATTTTAGTTTGAGTTTAACTTTTTAAGTTAACCTGGAACATGTTACTAGATCATATCTCTGAAGGCTTCATTAACTATTGATTTGCACTTAGGTACAATGTCCTGCTTTACCAGAGAGTCTCTTGGCCCAGAAAAAGGTTATTAGTTACCCAAGTCAACACTTCCATTTAATGCTCAAAATTTTGCCAGTATTTTGCCAGGTTGTAACCTGTCATCTTTATAATTTTCAACACTTCCAAGTGACTGGAGATCAAAATCACCCTGTTCCATATTTAGTTATCTTTTCTGAAGTGAAATTCTACCTCAACTAAAATCGCTATGCCTTTCAATAATCTTAGTCACAGGCCCGTGGAAAAGAAAAAAAGTTATTAATAACATCCATGTGACAGCTTTAAAGTTACCTTTAAATGTTTCCACTAATCCACTGAATCTCTTCATGTAATGGACCACTGGCCAGGATCTCCTGAGAGAGCTGGTTTGTGTTACTATGGGACATTCAAAGTATAGCAAGAAAAGCCAAGAGTAGGACAGGGCAATTGCCTGTCCTCACAGCACACTTTCTGTGCATCAGAGCAAAGATTTTGGAATCACCAGGCTCTGTTGAATGACATTAGGCTTATAACTCAAACTTTTATTCTTAAATTTGTGCACTGATTTATTCCCCAAAAACCTGCTCTACGGGACTCCCTAAGATAGCTGTACCATTTCACATTCCCATGAGTGATGCACACAGGTTCTACTTTCTCTGTGTCTTTGCCAGCATTGGGTACTGTGTTTTTGTTACAGCAATTCTATAGGCACAGGCNACTGATTTATTCCCCAAAAACCTGCTCTACGGGACTCCCTAAGATAGCTGTACCATTTCACATTCCCATGAGTGATGCACACCGGTTCTACTTTCTCTGTGTCTTTGCCAGCATTGGGTACTGTGTTTTTGTTACAGCAATTCTACAGGCACAGGCATTCGGTTTCATTTGCACTTTCCTAAGGACTAACAAGGGCTTCCCCGGTGGCACTAGTGGTAAAGAACCCACCTGCCAATGCATGAGACAAGAGATGTGGGTTCGATCCATGTGTTGGGAAGATCCCCTGAAGGAAAGCATTGCAATCCACTCCAGTATTTTTGCCTGAAGAATCCCATTGACAGACGACCTTGATGGGCTACAAGCCCATGGGGTCACACAGAGTTGGAAAGATTAATGAAACTGATATCTTTTTATTTGATTATCATTTAGATATAGTTTTTGGTGAATTGTCTGTTTAAATCTTGTGCCCAAAATCCTGTAAAACAATTATCCTTCAATTAAAAAATAAATAAATTTTTAAAAAGCAAAAACA